>MU698762.1:12446-30073 GCA_026770625.1 Nicotiana glauca | reverse complement strand
TAACCATTTTGTACCTACAATTCATGAAAAATACTAATAAGAGCATTTTGTCATCATATATATTATCAAAATAACATAAGAATGTGATTATTTAAGGCGTGATTATAGTCAAATTCACCTATTATCAGAAACCACTTAATATATTTAGTTACTTTTGATTACTATTTTTTTTTTGATCATCCTGGTTATGCAATTTTATATACGATGTGAAAATATTTAAAAGAAATATCTTTGTATACTTTAAAATAGTATTTGTGTGGTAGATTGCACGTAAAAGAAGATCGATGCGGTTTGCATTTGGATAATAAGATGTTACTATTCTGTTTTCTTAAAGATCAACTTTAGTAGTTGTCGTTTATGAGGTAGAAGTTTCGAAGCTTACTGTGTTGTAAAGGAATATGATAGCATGGCTCAACTAGTAAATTTATGTCCTCAACTTCTTACAATCTATGGCCTCCCAACTTCTGATGCTTTCTTCTGTTATCTTTAAAGTCCTACCAGCCATGTTTTCCTTTTTAATTGAGAATGTTAAATCTCCCTCAATGCCTTTATTATATCATGAAGGTATGCTAGTCACTTTCAGTAATGGGGCATCTTTTTAAGAAATAATGAGGCATCATTGTGCATCTAGTTGTTGGAAAATAAAAATTGTGGAGATGAAATTTATGTATATCTTATGCATAACATAGTAATTTTCTTATTATTGTTAAGATCAGTAATCTTAATATCTATTATTGCAAAGCTTTTTAAAGCTTTAGTTCTATTGAATCCCTCTCCCCAAAACCTTGAGTTACAGTCGCAGCTCAAGTAAGCAAGATAACAGTTTCCGAAAAACTTTTCTCTCTTTGCACGAAAGCATTATTTATCTGAAGGTTTTACTTTTGGAATCAAGGTTTAATAGGTATGCCATTAACTGTTGAGCAATCCGTGAGGATACTTACATAAGAAACATCGGATTTAATATTAGAAGTACAAGTTAATTATATGAGATATTAATGGTATGAATAATTTAGAGGTTAAACTTGACATTATAAAAACCTATAATTTTCTTTGAGAGTGAACTTAATTCATGATTTTCTTATGGTAATCAATCAATAGATGAAAATCTAGCCATAGAGAATGAGACTTCTGGGAATGTAATTGGCGAAGAGCAAGTACAAAGATTTGGGCTCTTAATAGTTGAATTTTTTTAATAGAATCAGTATGCCAAAGCCAGATGAATTGATAGAAAGGAAAGTAGGAACAGTGATGCAATTTGAGCAATTGTTTCGTGTATGCATCATTACTAATTTTGCTTTTAAGGCACATTTTGAGTTCTTTAAGTCCTCATTGTTGCACATAGATTGTTATTTGAACGTTTATTGAAAATATGTGATGTACTGGGCTTAGCTGGTGTTCTCATATAGGAGGAACTTGGAGATTCTCTTTAATTGGAATTGTTGGCGATTTATCACATTTGTCTTTAATTGGTGATGCTTCAGTTTGTCTGTGGTAAATGAGGGAGATAGGTAATTTGAAGATGTAGGGGTAGGTTTGCGTCTCTATGGAGAAAAATGTTACTATGGATAATTTTACAGCGTTTGGTTGGGTATGAAAGTAGGTAACATATAGTAACCATTCAGGGTCTAGGATATGGTCTGAAAATTGTGTGTTGGTGATATTTTTGAGTTATGTTGCTGGTCTCGTCCAAAAAATGCCACTGCACCCGTATCGAATCCTTCAAATGCATTACTTTTAGAGGATTCTGATACGCACTCAGTCACATTATTGGAGGATCCGAGCAACATATTTTTTTATTAGTATAGCTTGAAAACCATGTTTAAGTATTGATTAAAATAAGTTAAGGATAAGAGTTAGGGCCAGAGACTAAACTTTTTGATGTAAAGGTTCAATCTTTGAATGTTTTCCACTGAGGCCTTTTGAAGAGACTCGTTGTTCCAATTTATTATTTGTCCTTTAAGCATATTTTGGATACTCTGTTTACCCCTTCTTTAGTAACAATGGAAATAATTGGGATATTTGGAAAGGAAAATGTCTAAATTGAGTGAGTCGTTTTAGTGTCAGACTTGTTTCTTTAAGATTTTATTGATCTTGGGGTCTATCTGTTCTTGGGATCTTAAAGATTCTTCATTTTAGTTGACATATTGATTGACCTCGTTTTGTGCTCCGCAATACTTATTTGGAACAATGAAAAGCGAGTTACTCTATTGAATTTTTTTGCTAAATAAGGATATTTCATTCTTACAATTAAACTTTTTCATATGTTATTCTGTGAATAAACTACTACTCATCTATTCATACATGACTACTAAGTTTTAGTTTCTTCTTTCTCTGTCAATGATCTTGATTTGATCTGTCGTTGAAAGAAATTAAATTGAGTGAAATTAAGTACTTATTGTAAGTAGCTAAATGCTTATATTTGCTTCCGGACATCTGTTACTGTGATGATGCTCGAAAGTTAATTAAATTCAAAGAATCTTTTTTTAATTTTGAGCGAATAGGTTGTAAAGGATTGGAATATTGGATAATGGATAAGGTGTCTCTATACTTAGATATACCTTTGATTAAACTAGTTCTTCTATTGGAAAAAGAAAAAAAGAAAAAGAGAACACGATTGGTTTGAGGAAAAGATTTCTTAAATTTTAGATGAAAAATCTAGTGGTTGTTAAGTATATGGACCTTCTTAGTGAAATTGGTGAAAGTTAATGTACTCCAGTACTCGATAGCAGCCAAATACATTTTTATGGTTGTGCTTTTATCATTAGTCTATTTGAAGCAACAAAAAAGATTGTGTTTATTTAACATTGCTAAAATGAATAATATTACTTGAATATTATCTCATACCCTTATTTATCATTTTTTGTAGGTGAAGTAAATAAGCAAAGGAAAGATGAAGCAGTGAAGACCTCGCTCAATTTTGGATAGTTGCCGAATTTTAGATCTTCTAGGATCATTTCTTTTCGATCATTTTGAAACTTATGCGAACACGTGAATTGTAAAACAATTTGATATTTTGCTTTTATTGATATTATTAGTTGGATAATTTGGATTGTGCTTATGAATAGTTTCATTTCGTGATATATATAAATTTTAGTGTATTATATTTTATTATGTGTAAATATTTATTCACAACCAGGGGTAACCTATTTGGGGTGTTGCTATATGTTCTTTGAAACGTTCCTATAGGTACTTTGAACCGTTGCTATATATTCAATACTAATTTTAGTCTCAATAAAACTGTGGCAATAGTTACTCAAAACCATTGTAATAGCTTTAATAACCGTTGCATAAAATGATACAACAACGGTTATTAACCGTTCCAATTGACTAGAAATTCCGTTGTAATAGGAGGAAGCAAAAACCGTTGCAATAGATAGTGATATAACAACGGTTATTCAAACCGCTGCAAGAACCGTTGCAACAGATCTATTGGCACGCGATCTGATGGAACGGTCCCCAAACCGTCCCAATAGAGCTATTGCAACGGTTTTCGAGGCTATCGCAACGGATATCCGTTGTTGTAGGCCCAATTTCCAGTAGTGTTAGACTGTTCCTCATCTTTATTCATTCCATTGTTCCTGTTGTTCACTTGTGTAACTTCAGCATATGTGGTTTGATTGCTTCCTCGACTTCTCCATGTTTTCTTCCCTGGTACCACTTGCCATGCTTCTTATTCTTTTTTGCTATTTCTTGCCTGGTTCTTATTCCCATGTGTTTCGTGCTGCTTATCATTTTTACTCCCATTTTCTATTGGGGTAATGTCTACTGCTTTCTTTTGTTGTTGTTCCTCTGGTTTCTCCTTATCCATGTCACCTTTTGAATTGTTGTTGCATGTTTCTATTGTGATTAGCTCCCCTGCGTTGTTCTGCCCTAATTTCTTTCTACATTCTCTAATATCATGTACAAAATTACCACATACTTTACAAAATATTGGTTTCTATTCATAGCTAACCTTTTCCTCAATGATCGCACCAAATCCATTCTAAAATATTACCATGTCTGGATATATTTGATCTGGTTCAATTTCAATCAAAATTCTTATAAATTGTAGACTCTACTTTTGTGTTGTTACTCTGTCCACTTTTAGAGGGTTGTTTATCATTCCTGCATTTTTTGTCAGGGCATTTTGACCCCAGTACTTGATATCCAAATTCATCAATCTAATCCACACAGGAATTTTATCAACCACCTGCTTGTCAAATTTAATATTCGATTTTCATGGTTTAACCACCATTAATTTTTTGTCAAACATTCTAATTCCTTCCTCACCGCCTTTTTCTAGTTCTCCAGTGAGTGAAATCTTATTATGGACACACCTCTGTTCACTTGGGCTATCTTACCTATCCCAATGATCCCCATACTCTTTTGAAGTAGCCTTCCATAACCGTTTGTGGTGGATTTGAACCTGGAACGTAGCAAATTACTGCAGATCTACAGTAGATTATCTCATCTTTTATGTCTTCCATTGTGATTTTCACATTTTTCCTTAATTTCTCCCCTTCTTTTTGGTAGGGTCATACCCTTCACTCTGTTCCCTATTCCCTACAATTCCACTCCAATTTTTTCCTATTTTTGGTGTTTTCGCATGGCTTTATTTTCCTATTGATTCCGATTCACTTACCTCTTCCTCTACTTGATTTGACCATGATTTCATTGTCGGTGTGTTCTTCACCATTATTGATATTGACGCCAATATTCTTGTGATGACCCAAAGGGTCATCACCTGTTTCCTCATTCGTTCCGTGCTATTGAGGCCTTGAAAACCTCATTTTTAGTTGCCTCAATTTATGTGCACAGTCCCGGCACATTTGGAAAGATTTTATGTTGAAACATGTGGATTCTGTGAAAAATTTGAATAATTTTGATATTAATATGATTAAAGTTGACTTTAGTCAACGTTTTGGGTAAACGGACCCGGACTCGGACCCGTGATGTGGCAGTACCGAAGGGTCCGTAAAAAAATATGGGACTCGGATATGTGCCCGGAGTCGAAATCCGAGGTCTAGAACCCGAGTAAAAAAAATTTTCTGTTAAATTGTTTTTTTGAAATTATTAAGAAAAATGGAAATGAAAGTTTATTAAAAGACTATGGTATCGGACTCGTATTTTGGTTCCAAAGCCCGGTACATGTCTTAAATATGTGTTAAGCGCTTTGTGTAAAGTTTGGTCGAAATCGGACGTCATTTGACGTGTTTCAGACCTAAATAACTAAAGTTTGAAGTTTATGAAGTTATAATGAAAAAAATGAGTATTTTAAGGTTTGATTCCTCGTTTGTGATGTTATTTTGGTGATTTGATCGTATGGTTAAGTTCGTAGGATGTTGTTGAGTTAGTGTGTGTGTTTGGTTAGGAGCTCCGACGGCTCGGGAGTGATTCGGAGGTGGTTCGGGGTGTTTTTGGCCTTAGAGAAATTGCAGAAAATGCTCAGTTCTGATATCTGGTACGTTGTTCTACGCGATCGCATAGCTTCTCCTGCGATCACATAGTGTGAATTTCTAGAGCCTAAAATTTGTTCTATGCGATCACAACATCCTTTGTGCGATCGCATTGCCCAACCTCCCATACCTATGCGATCGCATTGTTTCCCTCGTGATCGTGTAGGGCATTTCCCTTGCCCATTCACAATTACTCTATGCGTTCGCAACTTGTCCCTCGCGATCGCATTGCTTTACTTCTTTTACCCTATGTGATCGCATTGCCTTCTCCGCGATCGCATATGGCATTTTTGCCCAGTGAATTTTTCTTAAAAACAGAACACTTAACACGGGATTCCTTCATTATATTCACACGAGCTCTTTTCCTTCACCCTCCATAGACAAGTTTGAAGAACCTCTTCCTCCATAACTTCATAGGTAAGTGTTCCTAACTTACTTCAACTAATCACTAATTTCCTAGCCCTAAATCATGAAATCAAGTAGAAATTAGGGATTTTGGGTAGAGTTAGGGTTTTGAGAATTTTGGGTGATTCAACCTCAATTTGGGTCGAATCTTAAAACAAATTGCATATTTGAACCCGTGGGGTTATGGGTAATTGGGTTTTGGTACGAGCCTCGTGTTTGGACCATGCAGGCCCGATGTCGAATTTTGGTATTTTTGGAAGATTGCTAGGAAGTTCATTTCTAGGCTATGGGATTATGTTTTTGAGCCATTATTGATATTATTGAATTAATTATGCCTAGATACCATTATTTCGGAGTCGGATTGTAGAGGAAAGGCAGTATTAGAGAGTTTATTGCTATTCTCGGACCGAGGTAACTGTTTGTTCTAACTTTGGCTTGAGAAAATAGGACTATGATATTATTTTTTAATTGCTAAATGTGGAGTACGGTGTATAGGTATGATGACGGTTATTTATGCACCATAGTCTAACATGACCATGAGTCTTAATTGTGTTTGACTCGGATTTTATGATATATCTTCCTTGTTTAATTGATAAGTTTCATATAATGTGAAAGGTTGAGGAAAAATTGTGATTGGTATATTATTGGAGCATTGGCTCGAACTGAAAATTGATAATTGAGAAAGATGTGATTAAAAGAAGAAGTGTTGTGATTATTCCCTTACCGGGATGCGTAGTCTATTATTGTTGTTGCTCCCTTGCTGGGATTTAAGCGTTATATGTATTCTTCCTTGCCGAGATATTTCGGCTGTTAGTTGTACCCTTGCCGGGTTAAATCGTTATGTTGTTGAATTCCCGTAATAGGGCCTCCTCTAGAAAGATTATATGTATTATTCATTGTGATATGGGATCGTGTTGCACGCCGTGCACTTATGAATTATGAAATGGGATCGTGTGGCGCGCCGACCACTTATAAATATATACTATGGGATCGTGTGGCACGCCTCCATTTATGAATTATGGAATGGGATCGTGTGGCACGCCGACCGCTTATATGAGTCATAGTATTGATGTAGTTTTGCTGTTATATCCGTTGATCTATTTTTACTGTATTCCCCCGAGCATGCCCCTTCCCAGTTTTATTTGATGTTTTCTGTTGTTATTTCCGTTGCCTTTGTATAAATATATCTGCACAGGTTGCTTTTGATAGGAACTGTCTAGCCTCGTCACTACTTCGCCGGGGTTAGGCCAGGCACTTACCAATATATGGGGTCGGTTGTGCTAATGCTACACTCTGTGCATATTTTTGCATAGATCCAGGAGCAGCTTTTGGACAGCAGCAGTAGGATTGCCCGGGAGCTGTCTTCAGTCCAGGGACTCACGAGGTAGCTTATCTGGCGTTCGCAGGCCGAAGTCCCTTCTATGTTTTAGTTTGTTTTCTTTGTTTCGAGACAAACAACATGTAATATCATTTCAGACTTATTTTTAGTACTCTATAGCAGTTCGTGTGCTAGTGACATCAGACTCTGGGTAAAAATGTGTTTCAACTTCCGTAAATTTTATTTCAGTTATATAAGCTTAAAGTCTTCCGCTTTATTTAAAATGCTTCCGTTTATTTATATTGTTAAAATGTCATCAGTGAAAGGTTTTGGATATTTGGCTTGCCTAGATCCGACAATAGGCGCCATCACGGCTCCCGATGGTGGGAAATATGGGTCGTGACAGTTCTGTTCAAATCTAATGGAGCTATACCTTGAATTGAATTGACATTTCGAATTCTTTTTACCTCCGACGAAAGTGGAACTTTTTTTAGGTCTCTTTCGATTGTATTGAGTTGACGATACTCCCTCCTCCTCCAGATTTTGCTTTCCTCGCCATATAAGCTTCTACTGAGAGGAGAGCTCATGTTCTATAAAGAGAAAGTTTTTTCCCTACAATACTACTAGTAATACTAATAATTACCTATAATTTAAATAATACAATAATAAAATCTAATTGAGACTTTGAATTCTACAATAATGAGATAACAATCCTAGTTCTTTGACAAAATTATTGGTGAAATACAAAATTGAATTGATCCACGCTAATTCTTAAAACTTTTGGTAACTAACTTTATGAAGAAATCATAAAGTGAAAGCTAATCAATGGTGGCCAAAAAATAATTCAACCAATTTATGCACTGATAATATGACTTCTATTTGGTGTAAGTTTCACAAATATTTTTCCTCCACAAGTTTATTATGTTGATAGACTTTTTGACTTTGATGTAGCTGATGAGCCATATGAAATGATACAAATTACATCTAAAAAGTATAGTCATTGCACATTACCTTTCTGCACATGACAACTTAGAAATTGCACAATGTACCTCTAATTTGAGGAACTTGAACACCTTTTCCTCACCTAAATTGCATAATTTTAAACTCTATGCCCTTGAAATGACCCATCTTTCTCAAATCTTTGCAAAAGTAAACTTTCATACATTAAATAATAGAATTTAGGATGAACATATTCTAAAATAAACTAAATAAAAGACATCTAGGAAAAGATGAGAGTCTTATTGAAGATTTGATCTCCACTCATACCCATAACAGATTTATTTCGCAGTGTCCGTTAGAGTTTCTTGAACCAAAAAATTATGAGTTGATAATATATATATAATAAAGTAAAAGCCAAGACGATACACAAATAAAGAATAATATATAATAAATCATATTTAAGATACACTAATTAGTCATCTTTATAAATTTTACAACACATCACTTCTATCATAAATTACTAAAATTACTTACCCAGAAGGACACAACGTACAAAAGACAATACTAAAAAGATAATAGAGTACTATCATCTACTACTAAATAACATATGAAAATAAATTTAAATTATTTCCTTGATCAAGATTAAGTCTTTTTAATATTTGAATACGTGTCGCTATAAGACAACACAACCAGAAAGAGAAAGAAGAATAAAATTTTGTTAACTTGAGAACTTCACATGGCAACCACAATTATTGTATAAAATTAGAAATATGATAAATCTTATGTAACATATCGTGTAATATTACAGTCATTCACCTTAGCACTCAAATATCACTAAATAAGTGCATAACAATTTAGGCTAAATGAATTTAACGTTTACAGTTCAAATGAAACGATAAAAAAATATTTTTATTTTTGTTCTAAAAATTATTGGCTCGTGAAATTACTCATCTGCGAGAACTCTTATTTCAGATTTATAATTTCTATTACCAAGGCGAACTTCGAAATTTTAAAGAATCAATTTCTTATTTCATGTTCAACGAGTACAACTATAATTAAAATCTGTTTGTTTATCTATTTGCACAGCAAAATTTCCTTATCCATCTCTTTACCCCTTTCCATAATTAATGTATCTCGACAAAAACTTCGAAAAAGGATTTTATTGGCGTTGAATTTTTAAACAAATCAAAGAAAAAAGAAATAGAACGTACCTTTGTATAAAAGCTACAAATTAACGTTAAAATAGTCATTATAATCACACTGTGCATATATATAATATAGTTCTGCACATTTTAAAGTATTTAAGGTAAAAACCAATTAAAAAAGATTTTGTGAGAAGAGCAACATAGAAAACTTACTCGATCATAAGCATCGCCAAAAAAGTATTCAATCAGATTAAGCAAATACATATTGTATGGACATCTATTCTATTATGATTAAGCCGTCACTAAATCTGTTCAACTAATAGCAAAATATAAAAGAAGAATGAAACCTTTTTAATGAATTTTTGCATCTTATGTATTTCAGAAACTTCTTTTGTAAGGTAATGCATTACAAATCCATCAATGATATCCATCATCTCTGTTGGCCCAAGTTCAGGTGAAGTTTTGAAGAATGATAAATGAACTCAGTCATGGACCAGGTCCATCATGTGAGACACAGTGTTTATCAACCTATACATGTGAGATGCACGTGAAGAAGATAAGTCTCAAGGATCAAGCAACAATAACTTCTAAACTGATCGAAAAGGTTGCATATTAGATGAGGAGAGGAAGTTTTCTTATAGGAAGAGGACACAATCCGAATAAATGATAAGGTTGGAGTTTGTATTGTTCTAGGACTCAAATTCGACAAAGGATCAGCAATTGAGTATCAATCAAACTCTGATTACTAACTCATTAAATAACAGTGATTGTTCTCTTTTACAGGTATTGCACATACGCAGAAGTTAAACTAAATTGAGATAAAAAGAGCAAGGAAATTTTGCAAGCAATTTATGTGAGATTTAAGTATGCACTCCTGAAGCTACTTGAACGAGATAGAATAACCAGTTCCATTGTATTTATTCTTATTCTAGTTCAATTGTAGTAGGTGGTTTAAAGTTGTACCTTTCCAGCTTTCACAAAAGCAATTGTATTAGGTACTTTGAGTATTCAAGTTAGAGTTAACTTGAAAGTATCGCAACAGTTGAGGCTGTGTGCCACACTGGGATTAGAGTTAATCGTTAGGTTTACAAGAGTTTTCTAAATGCTGTTTTGGCTCAGTGATTTTAGTGGATGTTTGGAAAAATCCTACTGAGTAGTAGGTTATGGTTTTTTTCACCTTTTGAGCCAGGTGTTTTCCACGTAAAAATCTTTGTATTCTTTATTTTCTGTACTTTTAATTTCGCAATAGTAGTTGTTAGAACACCTAGAACAACCAGTTTCTTCTAGATAAAAAATTGGGTACTACACAAATCACCTCCCCTCTTGTGTGGTTTTGTCATTTAGAACATCAATTGGTATCAGAGCGGGTTATCCTTGAAGAGGCTAACACCTTAGGAAAAGATCAACATGAGTGCACAACCTGGGAACTGGGAAGGGCAATCCACTGCCAGGCCTCCACTGCTCAATGGATAGTACTACTCTTGGTGGAAAAATAGGATGAAGGATCACATCATAGGAGAAGACTATGAACTCTGGGACATAGTCACTAATGGTCCTTTTGCAACTACAATGAAAAATGAGGAAGGAGTGGATGTGCCAAAGACAAGGGCTGACTGCACTGCTGAAGGCCTCAAAAAGTGGGAGAAAAATGCTAAGTCCAAGAAATGGCTTGTATGTGGACTAGGTCTAGATGAGTATAAGAGGATCCAAAGCTGTACTACTGCTAAGGAAATATGGGATACTTTGCAAGTAGCTCACGAAGGAACACCTCAATTGAAAAGATCTAGAGGAACACAGTTGTATTCTTAATATGAGAATTTTACTATGAAGGATGGAGAAACTATCCAAGAGATGTATACTAGGTTCACTACAATGACAAATAAACTTAAGTCTCTTGGAAGGATTATTCTTGAAGAAGACAAGGTTGAGAAAATCTTGACAAGAGTTCTGCCAATTGCTTGGGAAAGAAAAATCACTGCTCTTCTGGAATCCAAGAATATGGCTACTCTCAGACTGGATGAACTGATTCGAAATATTACTGCTTATGAACTTAGAAGGCAAACCATAAATATGGATACATCCAAGAAAGAGAGAAGTCTAGCTCTCAAAATTACAGAAGGTTGAAATCTGGAAGATGATAAAATGGCTGTGATCACTAGAGATTTCAAAAAGTACCTGATGAGAGGAAAGGGTTCTTCAAGAGGTACAGCCTTCAACAAGTCAAGAGCTCCTAAGAAACAGACCAATAGGGTTGCTACAAGTATGGGAAGACTGATCATATGATCAAGAATTGCCTTCAATGGGAAATTGAGTGGAAGAAAGAAAGGGCTGAACGAAGCAACAAGAAGAAGGAAAAGGTTCAACCAAAAAGGAACAAAGGTTCAACCAAGGCTATGTTTGCTGCTTGGGGAGAAACCTCAGATGAAGACCCAGAAGATGAAGCTGAAGAAGAGCAAGCTCTTATGGCTATCAGAGAATCAGATGATGAACAAGTGGTAAGTATTCTACATCTCAAAGACAAGATTAAATTTTTGTCTAAAGAAACAAGGCAAGGCTAGTAGTTCAAGGCTATAGCCAAGAGGAGGGCATTGACTATAATGAGACATTTGCTCCATTTATAAGACTAGAGACAATCAAACTCCTCACAGCCTTTGTAGCACACATGGAATTCACTCTCCATCAGATGGATGTCAAAAGTTCCTTCCTGAATGGCTAGCTAAAGAAAAAAGTGTTTGTGAAACAACCCCCAGGGTTTGAAAGGAAGGAATGTCCTGAGCATGTGTACAAGTTGGACAAGGCTCTATATGGGCTCAAGCAGGCCCCAAGATCTTGGTACAAATGGCTATCTAAATTGCTACTGGAGCATGGTTACAAAAGAGGTAAAATTGACAGTACCTTGTTCTTGAGGGAAAAAGGTAAAGACCTTATTGTTGTGCAAATATATGTTGATGACATAATATTTGAGGCCACTACTGATAGGTTGAGTAAGGACTTTGCAAAACTAACGGGGAGTGAGTTTGAAATGAGCATGATGGGTGAGCTTAACTTCTTCTTAGGTTTGCAGATCAAACAAAGTCCAAATGGAACCATGATCCATCAGCGGAAGTATACAAAAGAACTAATCAAAAAGTTTAAAATGGTGGATTCTAAAGAAATAGATACACCTATTGCAAGTGCCACTAAATTAGATGTTGATGAACCTGGTTCATCAGTTGATCAAAAGTTGTATAGGGGTATGATTGGTTCACTCTTGTATCTTACTGCTAGCAGACCTGACATTGTTTTTAGTGTGGCTTTGTGCTCGTTTTCAGGAAAATCCAAAAGAGTCTCACTTGACTACTGTCAAGAGGCTACTAAGATATCTCACTTGACTACTGTCAAGAGGCTACTAAAATATCTGAAAGGCACCACCAATCTGTGTCTTTGGTATCCCAAAGGTAGTAATTTCAATCTAGTAGGTTATGCTGATGCTGATTATGCAGGTTTCCTAGTGGATAGGAAGAGCACCTCAGGTATAGCACACTTTCTTGGTTCATGTCTTGTGTCATGGTATACCAAAAAGCAAAATTCAGTAGCTCTATCTACTGCTAAAGCTGAGTATGTTGTTGCTGCTTCTTGTGGTGCTCAATTGCTATGGAAAAACAACAGTTGGTAGATTTTGGGATTAAAGTGGGATGTATTCCAATATTCTATGATAACACTAGTGCTATAAGTATGACAAAGAACCCTGTTCATCATAAAAGGACCAAGCACATAGATGTTCGACACCACTTCTTAAGAGATAACTATGAGAAAGGATTAATTTCAATAGAATTTGTGCTATAGATAAACAAATAGCTGACATCTTCACTAAAGCACTGAGTAGAGAAAACTTTGAGAGGAACAGGTTGGAATTAGGGATGATTAAGATCACCTAAAAGGTCCAGTTAGAATGCGCAATGAAAAAAAAAGAGGGAAAAATGAATTTTTTTTGGTTAGGAGTTTCAGCTTTGTGTAAATATCTAGATTAATTCTTATTCAGTATCATACTTTAATCAGTATACTCCTATGACATGTGTATATATGACTCACTGATCTCTTACAAAAATTTTTCTATTATGACATTTGAGGCATGTTCAAGAGAGTTATACTTGAAGAACCTGGTTCATCAGTATATACTCAAGAGAAAGTTCAGGTATGTTTTTTATACTTTGCACAATTAGAAAGATTAATTTTTCAATCATGAGCAGAAGTCCTACTTTCATCAAACTCCCAAAAATTCTATCCGTTAAGCATTGAACCAGTTTCATATTCCTAGAACTTTAAAGAAAATGGGATTTTTGCCTAAAATCTAGCGTCGCCTATTAATCACTAAGAGACCGGAATTCTAAAGTGCTTGGACTTTTAATTTACTCCTGCAAAAACCTGTCGTTACTGCAATTACTTCTAATCATCTTTAAATACTCATCACACCCTTCTTCATTATCTCATAACCGTAAAAAAAAAACTCTCTAATTTTGATCATCTTTTCTCTCCAAAATTCCCAAATCTTCTCCAGAAATTGTTGATATCTAATTTTTCACTATGTATTTTTTATACTCAAAATACTTTCAAAATAGAATGTATAATGCATATATAAGAATGCCCAAGAGTTTTGATTTTTTTCCCTAATTTTTAGGATTTTAAAATCAATTTGTTGTCTATTTCTAGCAGTACAAAATCCAGTAATTATTTTCAAAATTATCATTTTGGTGAATAATTTATTTCTATTCTTATATTTACGCCAAAATATAATTAAGGTGATTTTTGTATGTTTTTAAAAAATTTATTTAGTATTTTTTAAAATCTAAATTGCATATAATTGCAATTATAGCCTATTTTACGATTAATGGCATTTTACAACTATAAAATTATTTCTAGTATTTTTATATTAATATTTATATATTACTCCCCCCGTTTCAATTTATGTGAACCCATTTGACTGGGCACGTAATTTAAGAAAAAAGAGAAGACTTTTGATCTTGTGGTGTAAAATGAGTCACATATATTTTATGTGGCTATAAATTAATCTGTAATGGTAAATTATTTCCAAATAAGGAAAGGGGTCATTATTTTTTGCATGGACTAAAAAGGAAATAGGTTCACATAAATTGAAACAGAGGGAGTATTAATTTGTTCAATGCTTTTAATTTGCTTTTAAAATCATTATTACTATTTTTGTAAAATAAAAAAGGGAGAAAATTGGCTATTTAACATATAACCCATTTCTATTTCAATTTTAGCCTCAATTTGACCCCCAAATTCCATCCAAATCAAAATAACCCAATTCCAATTTTAACCCGACCCTTGACCCGATTTTAAACCCACCCAACTTCCCTTTAAATCCAGGCCGTTGATCATTTTAATAAATGGCCGATATTCTTTCTTTCCTTTTTTAATTCCCTAACCCACTTAACCCTAATCCATTCTATCAGATACGGCGCCTTTGAACTCTTCATCTCTAAAACTCTCTCTAGCCCACCCCGAAACCCTAATCATCTCCCACCTGTTTCTATCAGGTTTCCACCGGAATCCATGGCTTTCCAAGAAATGGGTGGCCTGTGCTCACTCTCTCTCATCGTTAAACCTAAGCTACTCGAAGTTTGGAGGCCCGACTTCAATGTCTCTCTTTAGATCTATCTCAGATTTGTAGATCTATGGCCTCTCCGGCCATTATTTCGACGTGTTCGAGCAATATGAGTCTCTTCGACTCAGGATCCGACTTTTCTCAAGACCTTTCTCATTCTAGAGTTTTCTCTGCTTCTAAGCTATCTGAGGTTCTGTACTTGTTTATTTCCTTTAGATCTATGACATGCCTGGTCTTTGCTTGACTTTTCAAAGGTTTTCCCAGAATTTCCTTTTTAAAATCACTCAAATCCGATTTTAGGGTTTTTGAAATAGGGTTTCTTCAAATACCTTTCTGATTCTCCTGTTCTTTCTTTATGTGTGTCTTGTGCTCAATTGTTTTCTTTTACCACGTGTGAGTTTGCTCTCTTGGCTCTCTATTATGCAAGACTCTTCTATTTTTTTGCTCTCATGATTAATTCGTGTCGATTAATCCTCATGTTTTGCTATATGTGTGTTTATGTTTTAGCTCTTTGATTTTGTTCACCTAACTGAGTTCTGTTTAAGTTCCTGCTAAGCATGTTTTACCTACTTTGGTTAAATTCGTATCATCTTTTTCTTCTGAAACTTGTTTAAATTCCAAGTTTTCTCAAGCATGACTTTGAATCAGTGTTCTTGCTATCGTGTATGTTTGTCTTTCATAAGTCTTTGAAAAAAAGGCTTCTGAGCCTCTCTCAATGCCCTTGTGTTCTCACCTCTAACTCTATTCTAAAACCTAGGTTTTGAGGGGGTTTCTTTGACAAGGGGGACCAGGGTTCTACTTTAGGACCCTAGGCTTTCAGACTCACTGTGAGTCTGCAATTGAACTTGAGATCCTTTTTGCTTGTGACTCTGAGACTTTTAGTGTTAAACTCTTTTTCTAAATAACCTAACGACTTTTTTTGTTTGATCTGTGTGCTTATATAAGTGAGAAATTTCTCTTTCAAAAAGTTTTTTTTACCAATTAAGTGATTGACTCTGAAACCCCCTTAATAAGGCTGATAAACTATCACTCATTTTCCTTTGCTTCTCCATTATCCTACTGGATGTTTACTTGGTCTTTTTGTGTAAAAATCCCATGCTTGTGATATTTTCCTTAAATAAATGATCTTGTGTATTCCTTATGTAATTCTGTACCAATTTTAAATTATTTCTATATTTATGTGACTCTTTCCTTAGTTACTTTGGATTCCGTGTGATTACAATTGGATCCGGAATCCTCTTGGTTGATTTTTGAACTGATGCCCTATTTTTTTAATATATATAAATACATTATTATTCCAACTCTCCTTAATTGCCCACTACGTATTTGGCCTTGTTTATGCACTATGTGGTTTCTTTGCCCTAATTAGCCTTATTGAACTGATTTTTTTCCTTCTTCTGCCTTGACTAACCGTTTGAACTAGACTCCTTAGTTAAAGAAGTCTAGTTGTCTTAATTGACACTAATTGATTGCTATTTCCATGTTCATGCACTCTTTGCCTATGCACTGCTCATTTTCAAAACTATATAAAGACACGTCTTCCCTCTTAACAAAGACACTGGGATTCACACGAACAAAAACACTCCCAAATGCATACTTTCTTGCACTACTATTTTGAAATCAACACTCTGCTTTGCTTAAGATCTTTTGAAATCACTCTGTTTGCAACTTGGCTCTCTCAAGACTACTGTTTTCTCACTTGTTTTCCTTTGAAACTTGTATGTCTTTTATTTAGTTTTCTGCCTCATCCCTATGTGTTTACTCTTCCAGAACTCTTGTTTGCTTTACTGCTCATGTTCAATGATATATGCTTATTGTGTTCTTTCCTTGTATCTGTATCTATTTGTGAATCCCTAACCCTATTCCCTTCTGTATTTTTAAGTTAAGGTCTTTGGCCAAACAATATCCAAATTACTACCAAGGCCATAACCTGATCCACAATGGATCCTAACTCCTAAGTTGGCTAAAGGGCTGGTTAGGGGTGTGCTAGCATTCCCAATTGCTGGGCATGACCACAAGCCTGCCATGGCTCTGCCTGATTTCCCCTATGCACTTACACTTATTCTTAGACTCTTAAGTTCTGCCCCTCTCTTATGAGTCTTGCTTTGGGACCTTGAGTTCCCTTTGAACTTGGACATCTGAGGGCTAACATTTCCACATTGCACTATGATCTTAATTCTGCAATGTGTTTGGGGCGTAAGCACTGCCCGGAGCCTTTGAGACTCTTGGAAACTTTGACACATCCAAAATATGAGAAAGGCTTTTGGAAATATGATCCTAGAAGTTGGTTTATCTCATATTGTTGGACTTTGGGTCTGAATTAGGCTATTTGGATGTAGTTGGAACTTCTGATGTAATTTTACTTTTTCTCTGATTCATTTGGGTTTGTAATAATGTGTAATAGCGATTGGGGATGTCTAGTGAAAAGGAATGGGGATGAATGCATGCAAAGGGTAGAAAAATTGCCTATAGGTTATTTATAATTTCTGCATTCTTCATTTTTAGAACTCATGCATATAAGTCTTCTACACTTCTACATTTCTACATTTTAGAACTCATGCCTATAAGCTTTTCTGCATTTCTGCACTTCTGCATCGTAGAAATTATGCCTATGAGTTTTTTGTACTTCTGCATTTTAGAAACTATGTCTATAAGTCCTGCACTTCTGCATCTTAGAAATTATGCCTATAAGTTCTGCATATAGAAATCATGATCTTAGGTTTCTGCACTTCTGCATATACATGTTGTTAGGCAAACAATCATAGGTTCAATAATATGAG
>MU698761.1:2475-13635 GCA_026770625.1 Nicotiana glauca | reverse complement strand
ACAATGACTTGTAATTCTTGGACTTGAGTTATGACCGACCTAGTGTCAATCATTTTGAAATCCAAGAACCTTGCAGCCACGAACTTCTTAAGTCCGGCATCCTCAGTCTTGTACTTCTTCTCAAGCGCATTCCATAACGCTTTTGAAGTTTCCATGACACTATAGACATTGTACAAGCCATCTTCCAAACAACTCAAAATGTAATTTTTGCACAAGATATCAGAATGTTTCCATGCTTCAGTTACAACAAGTCGTTCATTGTCCGGAGTATCTTCAGCCATGACCGGAGGATCCTCCTTGATGAAACGTTGCAAACTCAACGTAGTAAGATAGAAGAGCATCTTCATTTGCCAGCGTTTGAAGTCAATACCGGAAAACTTTTCGGGTTTTTCTGCCGGTGCCATAGGATGAGCAGGAGTAGAACGGCTTGACAGGATAGCAACACTCGTAACAGTAGCACCCGTTCCCGCAACACTTCCATTAGTTTGGTTTTCATTCGTCATATTTCTGTAAAGTTGAAAACAATGCAGAACTTTGTTAAATCAGTGACGTTTTGATATCTTCAAACTAAATACCAAACCAAACATACAACACATAACAATGGTGAAGTTTTTATATACTTCAAACCCGTACGTTTATTATTCCGGCAAAGTTTTTATGTACTTTAAACCGGACAGAAATAATTATTGGAGTAAAAAGCAACAAGGCTTTAGTCTCCAACAAAGTATATAGAAAACAATTTAATACATATAATCAATACATAAACGATAATAATTATTAAAATTCCTTAAGCTTGTTAGCGTAACCGTGTTAAACCAAAAATTAGAAAAAACTGTTAGGAGAATTAAAGAAATCTGGAAAATAGTAGAGAATCAGAATTATTCCGAGTCCACAAGTTTCTTATGTGTCCTTAAGGAATTTTAACCCCCTCACACGTTGCCAAGGTAATGGATTAAATCCGCCCAGGATAAAACGGAATAAACCTTCCTGCAACAGTGGCAATACAAATCCAAATCCAAATCCGAAGCCGAGCCGAGCCGAGCGAGCGACGACAACGACGCGAGGGTTCATTCTCTTCAACTCCTTTTAAGAGCTTTAAGAAGTGATTCTATATATAAGCACACAAATGTGGTTGTCCCTCACCAACGAGGGACAAAGTGCAAGACAAAAGTTCACTTCTTCAAATTTTCATTTTCCCTCCATTTTATTTCCCTCAATTTCCAATTCACACTTCTTCTACTTTAAAGCTCAATGGCTTAAAGTCCAACAGTTAGGCTCGGCACTTATAGAGTACATGGGGTTAGTTATACTCATACTATACTTCTACACTTCTTGTGTAGATCCCGGGGTTGGTCCCAGTGGCACGTAGCGGTGATTTCTCGGACCCGTGCTCTCACGAGAATTGAGGTAGAGCTGCATAGTATTCGCAGACCCTAAAGTCCCCTTCTTATCTCTATTGTTGTTTATTTTGTAACAGACAGTACTAATAAACTCTGTTTGTAGTATTCTAGCAGCTCATGTATTGTGACACCAATTTTATTGGATTAGTCTAGACAGCGATGGTATTGGATTATTACATAGTTCAAAGCGTTTCTGTCCTAATTTCATAATATTTCACTTTTAAATTGTTAAATTGATTTATTCTTTAGCTAATGTTGACTTGTCTATCAAGCGGATGTTAGACGCCATCACAGTCCCATTGTTGAAATTTTGGATCGTGACATATATGAATCCTAAAAAAAAAGAAAATAAATTGAAGGCACAATTAACATTATTTTTATTTAGTTTCTAAATAAAATTAAAATTGTCCTTCAACTTTCCTTTAGTTTAAAATTTTCAAAAAAGTTAAACAAATAAAAATTGCCTACACTTATCAAAAACAATAGTTATCAAGATCTTTATTCTTCCTTTTTTGACTGAACTCTCCGATCATGATCAATATAGTCGACCGGAAGGAGAAGGCTTTTCGGTAATCTTTTTCGGTCTTGCACCTGTAATGCCTGAAATCATCAAGATGAGACCCAAATTGAATAAAGACAGTCTTTAATCACACCCAAATTGTGTTGATTGATTATCAAAAAGCGTGGTTTTTGATCAAAAGACACTACTTAATAAGCATTCGCACAAATACCTCAGGCAACACTTATTAAGCGCAGTGATGGATCTACGTGGTTACTTGTGGGTGCTCAAGCACCTAACCAAATTTAATAAATTTGCATAGGTAATTATAAAAAATATTTAGATAAATATTGAGTGAGCATTGACAAATAAACTCCTTTTTCCTTTTTTTTTAGAATTTTTATCAGTAAACACCCATGACTTTATCCTCGATCTGTTACTAATTAAGCGTCGTCTTTAGTTAGTGTGGCATTAGTCCAAATTTGTTATGGAATTCCTGGCCTGAGCAACAGACTCAACGCGACTGATAGATAGGTCGAGGTAAACAACAAAATTAATAAACTTTGTTGAAGCCTAATTCTCTTATCATTGTTGGGTTTTGTTAATTAAAATAAAAGAAGTGTGAATAAAAATGGTGGCAAAAAAAATGGAGAAGAATAAAATTTTGAATTAATCCTTTTCACGAAGGAACTTTGTCTCTCATTGGATAGGAAGAGGAAAATTATTATACTTATATATAGAAGCAATTCTTCTAACTCTTACAGATTTGAGAATAGAGCAAGTCTTGCGTTGTCGTCGTCGTAGCTCGGCTTCAGTCAATTGATTGATTGATAATTTTTTGGACCAAATTTATTTTTCTTTTTCGTCATTTAATATTTTCTTTCCTAATATTTTTGGGTGGAAAATATTAATTTGGAATTTCACTGCATAATTTTCCAACGGTCAAATTCGCGACCAAATAATCTGTTTAACAGAAATTCAAATTTTCTGTTGAATAGACACTTAATCAACGAACAATCACCTTTACAACTGTTGGGACTCAACTTTTTTAGTTATAAGTAGAGAGGCTCAGCCTATGTTCTCACCACTAAATCCGAAAATCTCTCCCCTCTATCTTCGGCATTATGCATTGTTTTTCAAAGGCAAAATGTAAGCATTATTTACTGTTTTCATCGCCATTTGAGTTTGTCGAAGTTCTGTGATTTGAAGTTCCACTATCACAGAATAGTTATTTCATTTTATCCTGGGAGGAATTATTCCGAAACCTTGGTCAACTGTGAGGGGACTAAATTCCTTAAGAACACACAAGAAACTTGTAGACTCGATTTTTATATTTTTGTTTTCTTAAACTAACGTCTTTATATTTTCTGTTTTTTAATTTACTACTCCCTCCGATTCACAATAAGTGTCCAATTTACTTTTAGTACGCCCAGTAAGAAAATACTAAATTCTATACAAAATTACTTAGTATAACTAAACTACCTTTATTTAGTAAGTTAATGTGATGAGAGAGAAACTTTTTTAGAGATATGCACATAAGGGTAAAGGAATAAAAATAAATAATTTTTTTCTTAATTACCTAACTAGACACTTATTTTGAATCAAAATTAAAAAGTAAATTGAACATTTATTGTGGACCGGAGAGAGTAACAATCATGACGTATATTTTTGAGAAATGTGATGCATGATCGTTCGTATTTCCTGATACTTTGCAGCTAGGTGTGCTCAAGTGGCTGAAGCTATATTCCCTCCCCTTCCCCCACCAATATTTAAATATAATGACTCAGGAAATGGCCAGTTGCCTTATCATGCCTATTAACCCCGGACCCCCCCGAACAGAATAGCCTTTCTTGGTGTGCTTGAAAAAGCATTTAGCATGTGCTATCTGTAGGTGTCAAGAATGGTCAAACCATATGACAGTGAAGTTTTTTCGGATCAAATTTATTTTTCTTTTTCTTCTCTCAATTGATTGATTGATAATTTTTTGGATTAAATTTTTTTTCGTCATTTAATATTTTTTTCCCTAATATTTTTGGGCGGAAAATATTAATTTGGAATTTTACTGTATAATTTTCCACCGGTCAAATTCGCGACCAAATAATCTGTTTAACAGAAATTCAAACTTTCTGTTGAATAGACACCTAATCAACGAACAAGCACCTTTGCACCTTTTGGGACTCAATGTTTTTGGTTATAAGTAGAGAGGCTCAGCCTCTCCTCTCACCACCAAATCCGAAAATTTCTCCCCTCTATCTTCTGCATTCTGTATTGTTTTTCAAAGCAAAAATGTAAGCATTATGTACTGTATTCACTGCCATTTGAGTTTGTCGAAGTTCTATGATTTGAAGTGCCACTATCACAGAATGGTTATTTTATTTTATGTTGGGAGAAATTAATCCGAAACCTTGATCAACTGTGAGGGGACTAAATTCCTTAAGAACACACAAGACCCTGACCCTATTATTTTTCTCATTGGTCGAATTTAAAACCCTGACCCTATTTAAATAAACCCACCAAATTTTAAGGCTTTCTGACTCAAACTCAAAGCCAAACCCTATAAACTTCACCCATTGCTGTAATTTGATATCAAGAGTTAGGCTAAAGGTTTATTCCTATAACTTTTTTAGTTTTAACTTGACATAATTACAACAAAAGAAGAATAATGAAATCTAAAAAGATACTTCACTGTTCTCGTTTAACACTGTTGGAAAACCTTCTAAAACCCATTTGCTAAAAGGGTTTTTGAAGTTTGATTGAAAATTACTTATAGAAAGTGAATTTAACTGGTTACAACTTTATCTGTTGCATGAGAAATATTGTAGTTATTTTTTTTCGAGCGACCCAGTTGACTTGAAAAATATTTTTTTTGGTTAATACCGTGAAATTCGAAGTTCAGCTCCTGAGTAGATATGATGATTGTGTTAGTTGATTGAAGTTAAAAATCAAGTAGTTAAACTGAATCTAAATCCTTAGTTGCCGTTGAGATTCGAAAATTAAGAAAGAACTTTGAACCCACCTATTGATATGTTCAAGCTCTAATTTGGTTTGCGATTCGAATTCTTTGGCGATTTGATGCGTAAAACTAGTTTGATTTTATTATTGAGCTGGGAGTCAAGTATTCTTGATCTGAAAACTTGAGACTAGGAAGAAGAATTCATTGCTGAAATTCTAAGAGCTTGGTTCAAAAAACAATTTAAAAAACTAACAAAAAAAGAATTAGATTTGAGATATGGGTCAAAAAACGTTTATAGTGTGGGTAAATTTTTTAATAGGAGTCAGGGTTTTACATTCAACCAATGAGAAAATGCCACGTGGTATTTGTATAAATTATTTTTGTATTTGGTGTGACTATTAGTCATAAGGGTAGAAATGGGCCAAAAAATAGACGGCAGGTGCATTTTTAGATCGATAGGTGGACGAAGAGTATTTTTAGCCCTAAGCCAATAGTTCAGAGGTAGTTTTGACCCTTTTCTATTTTTTTAATATTTAGTAACAATTTTATTTTAAACTTTTGATTTTATCATTATTGTGATGATTTATAGCCATAGAGATTTATATAACTTCTTTTATGCTACAAATTTTAAAAACCTTTCTTTTACTCGTAAACTCCGCATGCACTCCAACAACATTACATAAATTGTGATAGAAAGAGTAATTTAAATTGAAACAAAGGAAGTAGCATCTGTATAATAACGTGTAGAGCATAGAACAAGTAAAAACGGACAGTGAATAAGGCATGGGTACATGTAAACGTATAGAAAATAGAGGCAAGTAACAAGTGAAGACATGTATTTAACAAGTAAAGATATGTAGCAAGTAAAGCATGTAATAAGTAAAGACATGGAATAAATGAAAACATGATATAATTAAAGACAAGCAATTAAGTAGTCCACCCCGCATGCTTGTGCTCATGACAAACCATATAGACTCATCACTTCGCATATACATCATCCCCCACATATAAATCGCGTAGCAAATAAATCAATCAAATTCTAATTTCATCAAGTCAAGGTTAACCACGATACATACTCTATTCTGGAATAAAGTCAATAATCCAACATGGCTTTTCCTTTAGGACAAACCTCTAAACTAATTGAATCTAGTCAAATATTGTTCAAACAAGTCAATACAAGCATTAGAGACTACCTCCGTACGATAGAGGTTCAATCTTCAGTAAAACTGAAAAAGTCACAAAAAGTCAACCAGAGGCCACATGGCCGGAATTCGAAATTAGGACTAAATTTCAATTATCCATTTACCTTCGAGCCAAATATGTGATTTATTTTAAAATCCGGCCTCAATTCCAGGTCTAAATCTCAATTCTACAAAATCCCTAAATTCTACCCCAAAACTCCCAATTTCTTTAAAATTCATAGATTTGATGATTAGAATTTAGGAAAAAGTAATTGAAATTGATTGAAAATAAGTTAAAGTTGCTTACTAATGAATTTAGGAAGAAATTGCTCTTCAAAAATTGCGTCTATGGTGTTTAGGGTATAAAAATGGTGTAAAATGAGCTAAGTCCCGAAATTACCAACCTTTACCCAGCTGAAAATGTTGCAATTGTGAACTCTTGTTCTCAATTATGACCATCGCAAAAACGAACCACTAATTAAAATGCGATCAGTGTCCCAGCTGCACACTTGTAGCAAATGCGACATTTCCTTCATATTTGCGAAGGCCCTCCAGATCGCAAATGCGGGCCAAGGGTTCGCAAAAGTGAAGTAGCACCCAACTTACAGTGTCGCAAATGCAACACTTAGATCGCAAATGCAACCCCATCCAGTTCGCAAATACGATGCTTTCTTTGCAAAAGCATAGTCCCTACCCCCTAGCCCATTTTTGCATTTGCTAACCTGACATCGCAAATGTGAGGCTCGCAATTGCGATCAGTTCTTCGCAAAAACGAGACCTGCAAGTTCAACACATTTGATTTTTTAACAACAGTCCAAAATATTCCAAAACACATCTGAAATTCACCTGAGCGCTTCGGGCTCTAATCTGAACATTCATACAAGTATAATAATGTTATTCAAACTCGCTCGCTATCTCAGATTATTAAAATAGCATCAAATATCAAGAAACGATCATCGATCATCAAAACTCAAGATTTTAACTTTAAAACTCATTTTTCCAAATTTTTACATAATGCACAGAAATGCCCTCGGTTCACTCGGGACCCAACCAAATACTCGTACAGGTCCAAAATCATCATATAAACCTATGAAAATTGTCAAAATACAGATATGAGGTCGTTTACCAAAAATATTGATCGTGGTCAACTCTAGCCACATTTAAGGTCAAAATCGCATTTTCTTTAAAATTTCACATATAATCTTAACAAAAAATGACACGGACTCACGAAAGTCATAGATTATAAAATAAATTTATGAGAGATCTCGGAATAATGATAAGGGAGCTAGTATTCAAAATGGCATATTAGGTCATTACAATATAAGTTTGAGAAACCTATTGTTTTAATAAATATGGGAAAGCAAGCATTGGAAAAATATTTTTCTTATAGGTTAAGGACTACTTGAGATTTATATATAAGGGTTGTTGGTGAGATTTTTTTGTATATTATTATTATTATTGTTGTTGTCATTCATAGTGAAAACTTCTCTCTGCTTTTACCTGGAGGATTAGGCTAGGTCGAACCTCATCAAACCATAGTGATTTTCTCTATTCTATTTGCTTTTTGTCATATTATTGTATGCTTGTTAATACACGATCTTCTACAACAATTGATATCAGATCAAGTCTCAAGTTTCTATACATGATCTAGAGTTAAGATATCTTCATCATTCTTAACAAAGTACGCAGTAGAAAAATTCGATTGAGGGATTTGCTTTTAGTCTATGGAATATTAGAATGAAATCATCTCTATTGCTATAAGAGTTTTCCCAGAGAGAATGAAAGAGTTAGAGAAGCATATCCGAAAGAGAGAGCTTTGAGTGCGATCTTCATGAGCGTTACTGATGGAGTTCTTTGAAACTTTGATGAAGCAATTAAACTTCTGCAGTAACAACATGGAAGAAGCTAAAAGATTTATATTCTAATAAATCATTAACATACCAACTTTACTTGGAAAAAGAAGTACACAATCTCTATGTCACGACTCGGATTTCCCACCATCGGGATCGTGATGGCGCCTACTCGTGGTAGCTAGGCAAGCCAACTTACTTACTGTTTCCATTAGTAAAACCAATCTGTTGTCAATTTATAACATCATTAATAATAACAACAATAATTGCAGAAGTCTAATTTTATAAGTCTGAAATAAATACGAAATGCTCAACAATATTCTCTACCCAAGATTTGGTGTCACATACTCACGAACCACTAAGAATAAACTACATATAAAGGTCTGAAAGAAATATAACATCTGTCTGTATCGAAACAATGAGGCAACAGTATAAATGAAAAATATAAGAAGAGACGCCGGGCCTGCGGACGCCTGCAAGGCTACCTCAGTCTCGTGATAATAAAATCTTGCTCCCGAACTACTGCTGCTACTACTGCTCAAAACCTGGACCTGTGCAAAAATGCACAAAAGTGTAGTATTAGCACAACCGACCCCATGTGCTGGTAAGTGTCTAACCTAACCCCGGCAAAGTAGTGACGAGGCTAGACTGGACATCACGTAAACCTGTGCAGTTATAAATATACAGCGGAAATCGAATACCAAGTAATTAACAACATGAGAGGGGGAAACATGCTATGGGGAAATACAATTAGCAGTAATCCAGAGTAACAACCAAACATCTTAAAGTCCACAATGAAACAAGAAGTCAATATTCAGACATAACCACAGATATCAACAACTGTTGCGGCGTGCAACCCGCTCCATAATTACCATTGTTGCGGCGTAAAACCCGCTCCATAATTACCATTGTTGCGGCGTGCAACCCGCTCCATATTATTTATCAGTTATCATTGTTGCGGCGCGCAACCCGATCCTCAGTGTCATTTGTTGCGGTGTGCAACCCGCTCCTCAATATCATTTAACAGTCTGAGTCCCCAAGCAACAGCCACAATGAAGGCACACACAACAGACAAATTCATAGCAAAAATCCCGGCATGAGAGTACAATTAACAGCTCAATCATCCCAGCAAGGGAGCACAATTAATAATTCAATCATCCCGGCAAGGGAGCACAATTAACAGTTCAATCATCCCGGCAAGAGAGAATACATTAAATACTTACGTCCCGGCAAGGGAATAATCAACAACGTTTCCTTTTTCCTTACTTTACTTATCTTATAATTCACTTTACTATTCTGAACCAACGCTCCAAAGAATTTAATGATCATTTACTGTTCACACGTTATTCACAGTATATAGACATCTTCCAATAAACATGGAATTCACAGCCAGCTCATGATAATCACATTATAAGGACTCACGGTCATACTAGACACCAACATATAGATACTCGTCTCCATGCCTATACATCGTACTCGATCACATAGCAATTAGTAACAAGACTCAACTCCTATTCCCTCAAGCTAGGGTTAGACCAAACACTTACCTCAAAGCCTTGAAATCCGCTTAATCCTCAACTATTGCTTTATCTCGTGATTCAACCTCCAATTCAGCGATATCTAGGCATAATCAATTTAATAATATCAATAAAGACTCAATGGTAACAATCCATAGCCTAGATATGAATTTTCTAGTATTATTCCGAAAATCCCGAAATTAGACACCAGGCCCACATGGTCCAAACTCGAGGCTCGGACCAAAACTCAATCACCCATAACCCCAAGAGTCCAAAGATACAATTTGTTTTAAGATTCAACCCCAAATTGGGGTTGAATTACCCAAAATTCTCAAAACCCTAACTTTGCTCAAAACCCATAATTTCTACCTTAACTTCATGATTTAGGCTTAGAAACTTGCTAATTAATGAAGGAAAAGTAAAAGAAATAAGTGGGAAATTACTTACTCAAGGGGTCTTGAATCTTGGGGGCTTTAATGGCTTCCTAAGGCTTGGGAGAGAAGAGGGCTCGTGATAAGAAGTGAAAAATCGTGAGTGTACTGTTTCTGTTCTTTAACAAAAAAATCACTGGACGACATTACACTATGCGTTCGCGACAGTAGGGTCGCGTTCGCGATGAATAGAAGTTGGCAAGCATCGCATTCGCGGACAAGGGATGCGAACGCGAAGAGAAAATATTAGGTGCCTGGAGAATTGGCCTACGCGAATGCGTTGGCCTGTACGCGAACACGATGGAAAATAGGCTGGGAACTACGCGAACGCGGTTCGGCCCACGCGAAGAAGAAAAGAGGGCTGGGCCCTCAGAGGTTCATATCTCTATGCAAACGCGGACTAGTAACGCGAACGCGATGAAGGAACAAAATGAAGCATCGCGAACGCGAAGAAGGATTTCACTGGGCAAAAATTGCAGAAAATCTGCTACCATTCCAAGTATAAAAACACCCCGAACTACCTCTGAAACACTCCCGAGCCCTCGGGGCTCCAAACCAAATATGCACACTGGCTCAAAAACATCATACGAACTTGCTCGCGCGATCAAATCGCCAAAATAACATCATTTACATAGAATCAAGCCTCAAAACTCATGATTCTCCTTTCAAAATTCATAAACTTCCAACTTTAGACATTTAGGTTCGAAACACGTCAAACGACGTCCGATTTCGACCAAAGTTTACAGGAAGCGATTAAACAATATATAAGACTTGTACCGGCGTCGGAACCAAAATACGAGCCCGATACCATAGTCTTTTAATAAATTTTTATTTTCATGTTCCTTAATAATTTCAGAAAAACAATTTAACAGAAAAATTCTTTTACTCAGGTTCTAGACCTCGGATTTCGACTCCAGGCACATGCCCGAGTCCCATATTTTTCTACGGACCTTTCGGTACCGTCCAATCTCGGGTCCGGGTCCGTTTACCAAAAATGTTGACCAAAGTCAACTATAATCATATTAATATCAAAATTCTTCAAATTTTCCACAGAGTTCACATATTTCAACACAAAAATTTTTCTGCTACGCGCCCGGACTGCGCACGCAAATTGAGGCAATAAAAAATGAGGTTTTCAAGGCCTCGGAAGCACAAAACAGATGAGAAAAATAGGTGATGACCCTTTGGGTCGTCACATCCTCCACCTCTAAAATAACCGTTCGTCCTCGAACGGACAAAAGAAAGAAGTACCTGAGTCGGGGAACAAATGTGGATAACGGCTCCGCATATCAGACTCGGACTCCCAGGTCGATACCTTAGGAGGCTGAC
>MU698759.1:14090-39728 GCA_026770625.1 Nicotiana glauca | reverse complement strand
AGATGGCTCCTTATAAGGCGTTGTATGGTAGGCGATGTCGGTCTCCAGTTGGATGGTTCGAGCCAGGAGAGGCTCGGTTATTGGGTACAGATTTAGTCCAGGAGGCCTTGGATAAGGTCAAGATCATTCAGGATAGGCTTCATTTGGCTCAGTCGCGGCAAAAGAGTTATGCGGATCGCAATGTTCGAGACGTGGTTTTCATGGTAGGTGAGCGAGTGTTGCTCCGTGTGTCGCCTATGAAGGGCGTGATGATATTTGGGAAGAAGGGCAAGCTTAGCCCTAGGTTCATTGGCCCATTTGAGATTCTTGATCACGTGGGAGAGGTGGCTTATAGGCTTGCCTTGCCACCTAGCTTGTCAGCCGTGCATCTAGTGTTTCATGTGTCTATGCTTCAGAGGTATTGGACTTCCGGTGACCCGGAATAAGTTTGATGCTATCTGGGTCATTATTGATAAGCTGATCAAGTCAGCACATTTCATTCCTGTTGCCACCACCTATTCATCAGAGAGACTAGCTGTGATCTACATTCGAGAGATTGTTCGCCTTCATGGGGTGCCGACATCTATCATTTCGGATCGGGGTACGCAGTTTACCTCGTGCTTTTGGAGAGCAGTTCAGTAGGAGTTAGGCACCTCGGTCCAGTTGAGCACATCATTCCATCCTCAGACAGACGGTCAGTCAGAGAGGACTATTCAGATATTGGAGGATATGCTCTGAGCCTGTGTTATTGATTTTGGAGGCTCTTGGGACCAGTTTCTACCTTTAGCAGAGTTCGCCTACAACAACAGCTACCAATCCAGCATTCAGATGGCTCCTTATAAGGCGTTGTATGGTAGGCGATTTCGGTCTCCAGTTGGATGGTTCGAGCCAGGAGAGGCTCGGTTATTGGGTACAGATTTAGTCCAGGAGGCCTTGGATAAGGTCAAGATCATTCAGGATAGTCTTCGTTCGGCTCAGTCGCGGAAAAAGAGTTATGCGGATCGCAATGTTCGAGATGTGGTTTTCATGGTAGGTGAGCGAGTGTTGCTCCGTTTATCGCCTATGAAGGGCGTGATGAGATTTGGGAAGAAGGGCAAGCTTAGCCCTAGGTACATTGGTCGATTTGAGATTCTTGATCACGTGGGAGAGGTGGCTTATAGGCTTGCCTTGCCACCTAGCTTGTCAGCCGTGCATCCAGTGTTTCATGTGTCTATGCTTCAGAGGTATCACGGAGATCCTACCCACGTGTTAGATTTAGCACCATCCAGTTGGACAAGGATTTGTCCTACGAGGAGGAGCCGATAGCTATTCTAGACCGGCAGGTTTGACAGTTGAGGTCGAAGAGTTTTCCTTCAGTGCGTGTTCAGTGGAGAGGTCAGCCTCCTGAGGTATCGACCTGGGAGTCCGAGTCTGATATGCGGAGCCGTTACCCTCATCTATTTCCTGACTCAGGTACTTCTTTTTTTTGTCCGTTCGAGGAAGAACAGTTGTTTTAGAGGTGGAGAATGTGACGACCCAAAGGGTCATCACCGTATTTCTCCCTTTTTTCGCGCTTCCGAGGCCTTGAAAACCTCATATTTAGTTGCCTCGATTTGCGTGCGCAGTCCGGGCGCGAAGCCGAAAAGTTTTTATGTTGAAATATGTGAATTCAGTGAAAAATTTGAAGAATTATGATATTAATATTGATATACTTGACGTTGGTCAACATTTTGGGTAAACGGACCCGGACCCGTGATGTGATGGTCCCGGGAGGTCGGTAGAAAAATATGGGACTCGGGCATGTGGCCGGAGTCGAAATCCGAGGTCCAGAACCCTGGTAGAAGAATTTTTCTGTTAAATTATTTTCTGAAATTATTAAGGAAAAATAGAAATGAAAATGAGCTAGAAAATATAGGTACCGGGCTCGTATTTTTGTTCCGACGCCCGATACAGGTCTTAAATATTGGTTAAGCGCTTCCTATGAAATTTGGTCGAAATCAGACGTCGTTTGGCATATTTCGGACCTAAATAGCTAAAGTTGGAAATTATGAATTTTGAAATGAAAATTTTGAGTTTTGGGGGTTGATTCTTTGATTTTGATGTTATTTTGGCGATTTGATTGCTCGAGCAAGTTCGTAAGATGTTATTGAGTTAGTGTATGCTGTTGGTTAGGAACCCCGAGGGCTCGGGAGTGTTTTCGGAGGTATTTCGGGGTGTGGAACTTGAGAGAAATTGCAGAAACTGTTGTTTCTGGTGTTCTGGTGTCTTGTTCTATGCGATCGTGTACGCTTCCTTGCGATCGCATAGTGTAGCCTTCCATGTGTCTGCATTTGTTCTATGTGATCGCATTAAACCGTCCGCGATCGCACAGGTTTGCTAACTCCTTCAACGCGATCGCATCACCTTCTCCGCATTCGCATTTCATTAAAATCCAAATCTGGACTGCTGTGTTTTCCTCTATGCGTTCGCATGCTGTCCAGTGCGATCGCATTAAGTTACCTCCCCCTCCTCTATGCGATCGCAATACTTCTTATGCGATCGCATAGAGCACTTTCGCCCAGTTAATTTTTAGCTCAAAGACAGAACCAGTAGCGGGACTTAGCCATTTTTCACACGGACTCCCTTATCCAAAACCCCATAGGCGATTTTCAAGCTCCTCCTTCTTCATAGCTCTTTGGGTACGTGTTCCTAATAATTTCTTCATCTAATTACTAGTTTCCTAGCCCTAAATCATGAAATCAAAGTAGAAACTAAGGGTTTTGGGTAGAGTTAGGGCTTTGGAGATTTTGGGCGATTCAACCTCACTTTAGGGTCGAATCTTAAAATAAATTATATATTTGAACTTGTGGGGGTATGGGTAAATTTAATTTGGTTCGAACCTCGGGTTTTGACTAAGCGGGCCCGGGGTCGGTTTTGTAAATTTTGGGCAGAATGTTGGAAAGATTTTATTTAGGCATTTGGGTTGGATTGTTGAGTATTAATCATTATATTAAATCAATTGTATATAGATACGATTGAATTGGAGCTAAATTCGAAAGGAAAGGCATTGCTTAAGGATTGAGTGGGCCGTAAACATTTGAGGTAAGTGTTTGTTCTAACTTTGGCTTGAGGGATTAGGATTAGGGTATTAAATTTCTACTTGCTAAATGTGGAGTACGGTGCATAGGCATGGTGACGAGTATCTATACACTGGTGTCGAGCATGACCGTGAATCCTGAATTGTTAAATTATCGAATTCTTAATTGTTGTTTATGAGGATTTGGTTGGAAATCTTTAAATATTGAACCGGTAATTGATGAAACTGAGCATTGATTTAAATATACTAAGTAGAAATTGAATAAGTTTGGTTATAGTTGGATTTCCCTTGTCGGGATTATTTTGTGTATTGTGTTGAATGATTGGGATCGTGTGGCACGCCGACCACGAGATATTATGATTGGGATCGTGTGGCACGCCGACCACGAGATATTATGATTGGGATCGTGTGGCACGCCGACCACGAGATATTATGATTGGGATCGTGTGGCACGCCGACCACGAGATATTATGATTGGGATCGTGTGGCACGCCGACCACGAGATATTATGATTGGGATCGTGTGGCACGCCGACCACGAGATATTATGATTGGGATCGTGTGGCACGCCGACCACGAGATATTATGATTGGGATCGTGTGGCACGCCGACCACGAGATATTATGATTGGGATCGTGTGGCACGCCGACCACGAGATATTATGATTGGGATCGTGTGGCACGCCGACCACGAGATATTATGATTGGGATCGTGTGGCACGCCGACCACGAGATATTATGATTGGGATCGTGTGGCACGCCGACCACGAGATATTATGATTGGGATCGTGTGGCACGCCGACCACGAGATATTATGATTGGGATCGTGTGGCACGCCGACCACGAGATATTATGATTGGGATCGTGTGGCACGCCGACCACGAGATATTATGATTGGGATCGTGTGGCACGCCGACCACGAGATATTATGATTGGGATCGTGTGGCACGCCGACCACGAGATATTATGATTGGGATCGTGTGGCACGCCGACCACGAGATATTATGATTGGGATCGTGTGGCACGCCGACCACGAGATATTATGATTGGGATCGTGTGGCACGCCGACCACGAGATATTATGATTGGGATCGTGTGGCACGCCGACCACGAGATATTATGATTGGGATCGTGTGGCACGCCGACCACGAGATATTATGATTGGGATCGTGTGGCACGCCGTCCACTTATGTTATACATCATGGGATCGTGTGGCGCGCCGTCCACTGTAAACATATGCATCATGAAACCCGGAGTAGATCTACTGTTGTTTTTAATGTTCCATTTTCATCTAGTACCCCCCGATAGCATGTCCCCTCCCACCTTTATTTTGTATTATTTTATTACTGTGTTTTTTCTCGCATTTGTATATTATATTTGCACAGGTTAATTGTAGTAGGTCCTGTCTAGCCTCGTCACTACTTCGCCGAGGTTAGGCCGGGCACTTACCAGCACATGGGGTCGGTTGTGCTGATTCTACACTCTGCGCTCTCTTGCGCAAATACAGGTTTCAGACAACAGTAGCAGCAGTAGTTCGAGTTTTGGCATTCCGCTCAGCGAGACACCGAGGTAGCCTTGCAGGCATCCGCGGGACCCGGCGTCTCCTCTATCTATTTATTCAGTCTGTTATCTCATGTATTCGAGACAAACCGTTTATATTTCTTTCGAACGGTTGTGTTTAGTAAATTCTTAGCAGTTCGTGAGTAGTGACACCAGATGCTGGATAGAGGTGTATTTTGAAATTTTCGCATTTTCGTTTGCAGTTAAGTAAGTATTATAAGTCTTCCGCCTTGATTATTGTTTCAGATTATTATAATTATTTAAATGAAAACAGTAGAAATGTTGTATTATTTGGCTTGCCTAGCTCCGTTAGTAGGCGCCATCACGACTCCCGATGGTGGAAAATGCGGGTCGTGACATACCAATTCTCACCTCCCCCCTTGAGAATTGGAGAGTGTAATTCCCTCCAATTACACCAAATTTCATGCTGACTTACTTGGCCAAACAAACATGCCAAACTGTATAATTACACCCAATTACACCCAAATCTATTTCTAATGTGGCTTTCCAAACAAGCTCTTAGAGAGTGCAAATTAGTTATCCATAGAATCGAAAAATACAAAGACATGCATTTTATAGTCGGATAGTGAAGAGAAATTGAAGAAAACATTCTTTGCGTTTCCTAGTGCTTTGAGCCGTTTGAAGTTCTTGACTCTCTAAATTCTTTAAAAACTACAATTATGTTATTTGGTATCATAAAGAAGCAATTCTTATTATTATTAAATTAATAAAGCAGCAGTAAACTTCCTTGTCTGCATTTGTTAAGGAATATGAAATGTTGAGGTAGTAATAATTGAGGATTTCATTCTTACTATATGAGGAGAAAATAGGGAGAAAAGGCCGAAAAAAAAAAGGAGAAAAAAAGATAAATAGATTTCTTGGCCAAAGAGAGGTGCCAAGTCATCGTTTCTATTCCCTCCTTATATATATATATATATATAGGTTTGGGTTTGGATCTTTGGAGATGGGTCATTCATATACTTCTATGTGGTCAATTAACGAAGGGCATTTTTAACTAAATACAATATACCAGGCCAATTTTGGCCTTTTCCAATTTTATTTAAATGGTCAGTTAGTGTTTAGGGTATTTTTTAAGCCAAAAGAAAATGTCTGGGGGTATTTAACTCAATAGGGAGACTAAGGGTATAGTTGTACCAAGTCCAATAGGTCAGGGGTAGTTTAGGTAATTTTTCGTAAATAAAATATGTAGCTTATAGATAGATTTCAATTTGGTAATAAATACTCCCTCCGTTTCATATTAGATGTGCTACTTTCCTTTTTAGTCTGTTAAAAAATAAATGACACATTTCTAAATTTGGAAATAATTCAAACTTTAAACTCTTTATTTTACTCATTTACCCTTAGTGAGAAGCTTTTATAGCCACACAAATGACATGATCCCACAAACCTTTTACCTCTTAACCTTTTAAGACGATAAGTTTAGAAGTCTTCTTCTTTCTTCTTTAACTCCGTGCCGAGTCAAACTACCTTAGGTATCAAAGAAAATCAATTCTGGCTTTAAAAGGGACGTTTCTTTTGATGAATAAATGGAAATTTTACCTTGTCAATTTTTGGCAATGTCATTTTTCTTGTGCTTTCACACAGGAAGGATCCATATAAATCAATTATTCAATCATTCCCATGACTTTATGGGCTATCTTTCAAGTGTGCGACTAAATCCTTCAAAACGGAGGGAGTAATTTTATTTTTCACGTTAGTGAAGTCAGTAATCCAGTTACCCCTTTGTACATTTCACTAAAAGTAGTCTAAACTAGATTATCAAGACAGTTGTGTGCTTTCAATGATGACAGCTTCCTCGTACGGTTGAAATGTATCTACTTTGTGTGTGCACCCAATAAAGCTTTCGTTCTTCTCTATATAATTGGAGCCTTTTATCAGCAATATTTGCGTAAATTCGCAGATAAATAGGTCGTCATCACTTAATATTTGTTCTAAGATATGGAGCATGGTGAAAACAAGATGGCTCTCATGAAACCTATACGAACAACAAAGAAATTAGATGAAAATGGAGAAGAAGAAGAAGCAGCAGCATTACTGATGAGTTCAACTTCTCGAATGTTTCATGAACCAAACTACAATATTTACGTCTTAGCAATATTGGGTTGGAAAGTACCAATTAATGTTGATGCCATGAAAGCTGAAATACAAAGCAAGTTGCTTAAACATCTGCGGTTTTCGAGTTTGCAGGTAATTATCTCAATGTTGCATTGGAATAGCTATTAATTAGTGTACTGTTAGAATTAATAATAAGGTACAAACATATAGAAAAGGTGTTTGAGACATATATTGGGTAATAAGTAACTAGGCATGGTATGATTTGAAATGATAAAATTTGCTCCACTAATACTCGCCTGGTGGTTGTCTTAGCCAGCTTACAGTTTATTGAGAATTTTCCATATCTCATATAGTTTTAGGCCTTTGGCACTTAATCTACAATATATTAAAAGCAGGAGCATCTAATCTAAAAGTCAAATTAACAACTTACCCCCTTATTAATTATTAAAGTATCCTTTTAATTAACTTAAATATCAAAATATTAAAATCCGTATAAAAACCAAAATTACGCGCCACTTCAGCAAAATCTCTTACGAACAAATGTTACCCTACGAACAGACGCCAAGCTCCAGATGGACACTTTTTTTGGAGAAGAGTTGCCACCATTTATTTTTTTCAAATTTAGAAGTTCAAATATCTCATGGCACTTTTCATCGCTCTTCTATCATGTTAAAGCTTCACCAAGTTTGGATCCTTTTTAAAAATTATATTTTTGTTTAATTCTCAACTTATTTTCATATAGAGGTTTCTAAATCTTCTATTACAATTTGTTAGTGAATTGATATAATTATGTGAAATGGTCGTATTGATGGCTAGAGTTTAATTTAGTTCTCATTTTCAAGGATTAGTTTTCTCTATTTCTTTTTAAAATTATGTATTTGTCTCTCAGCTTATATTCAGTCACAGGTACTTTAATGGATTTCTAGGTTTACTTTTACAATTTGTTTGAGCCCAAGTTTAGTTGCCTCGGGTTTACAACAAGAGAAAATAAATTGAAATTTTTAGATTTTTAATTTAGTTCCTTATAATTGATCTGTCTTGAAAAGCACGGTTATGAAAAGTCTTATTTCACTGTTATGGTATTTCACTTTTCCAGCATTTTCGATGTTGAATCTTGAAAAGTGCCCATATACCAAAAAAATTACCTTTTTCTTGAGACCTGTCATAGAGCAGAATTAATTAGAGGAATGAGGCTAAAGATTCAACGTCACAATCTTTTATGTACTTGTAAATTTCTATTTATTCTCTAATATGTTTGGTTGTTGCTTCCAAATGTTGATAGAGAAAGTAAGCGGAGTTCAGAATTGGCATTTTGTTTTGAAGTTTATAAGGATTTTGAGTTTTTTCTGAGTAATAGCAAGTCCAACTAATTAAATAATTGGATGATTCCCAGTTCAATATTTATTCTCTGCAATATTTCATTTACAACTTATTTTTTAAAATTTGAAATTAATTGTATGTCAAAATTAAATATATAAATATCATAAATTTATATATAAAAGAGCCATCACATATGTGAGAATGGTAGTAAGAAATATAAAGGAGTTTCACATAATCGTAAATTTGGATTACTTCTTGCCTTAGCCTTGGAGCAGTAATTAAGTTGTCTCTGTGTGACCTATAGGTCGCGAGTTCGAGTCATGAAATCAGCATATCCCGATGATTGTGGTGCGGACTTTTCCCAAATCCTACATGAACGAAGAGTGCTTTATGCACCAAATTATTTTTATTTTTTTTCCTTGAACATATCATTGTTATCGGAGAATGTCATCTTGTACAGGAAGCTCTAAAAAGCCCTTCTATTGTACGTTATGTGTGACTTTCTTCATTGGAATAGGATAACGAGGATGGAATATTTCGATATTTTGGTACAGGAATTGGAGGCATGCATGGAATAAATTATAACGAGCAAATTATTGATCTATTGGATTAAGGGTAGATGCACGATTAACGAAGTGGTGTCACGTTCGTCGAAATTTTTTACTACACATATGTATTAATACTGTGAGGAACAGACAAGTAAGAAAAAATGACATTAATTAACATAAATTGTATCTTGGCGTGTTGATTATCTATCTGACTTTGTTCTAAAAGGTCAAAGGTTCTCAACTAGCATTTTTTTTCCTTTCAAATATTTGAGAGAGCCTTTGTGGTTTAAAATTGTGATAAAGTAGAATTGAATTCAGGACTTTTTCTAACTTAAGGCTTAACAAAACCATTAGATTAGGACTATTTCTTGTCCAAAAGTATGATAACTAAAGTTATTATTCCAACTCTTCTATAAATTTCAACTTCGCTTACAAAAATTCATGCATACGCCCCCTGTATTGGATCATTCCTCCGTAAACTTGCAAGTAATAATCTCAATTGCTAACATTTTATCTAATTTATAATTTATTGACATATTATCCAAATATACAGTTCATTTTGCAATGACATATGAAGAGTTAAATCTTCTTGTAAAAGCAGAAGAGATTGCACCTATAAGTTTAATAGTTATCTCTTCTTTTCATTAGAATTTGCCTCTCTTTTTTAGTTATCTTTATAATGTATCCCAAGCCTCTACCTGTAAGTAAGATTACAAGACAATTCTTACCAAATGTCAAAAAGCTTTGTAGTACAATCTTCCTAATATATATAGATCTAGAATATGATATCTGAGGAAAGATATTGTCATTTGACTTATAATACTGCTATTATATGGTTTCTTACTCTTGCAGACAAGATCCTATATTTGAACAAGATGAATGCGCACAAATTGACCAACATTCCCTGTGAGTTCCCCCATTCTACTACTTTTAGTTTGCTGCGTTCACGAAATTATTTTAGAGGAAACATACTTCTTGCAAATGATGGTAATATTTTTTACTATATCATCATTATTTTAGGAAAGCATAACAACAAAGCAATAATAATATCCATCATTTTGATAAATATATGAATTCCTTCTACAGTTTCCTCTTTATTTTTATTTTTTCTCATTTTAGTTTATTTTCACATCGTATAATGTTTTTTTGTAACTCATGTAGTCTTTATTTAAGACTCATTCAATTAATCGTGGAGAGCTCCTCGCGATGATAAGACTAATGTGAAGAAGGACCTTAGTCACCCGAATAAGATATCAAGCTCAAAGATTTTATCAAAAAATATAAAATTGAAGTAATTTTGAGTAGCACATTATATGTTGTGACCTATTGATTATCTAATTTTCAGCCAGTAGATAAAAGGAGACTCATTATGCAATTCAAATTGTTTTTTTTCAATGATGATATATCAAGCTCAAAGATTTTACTAAAAAATATAAAATTGAGTATTTTAAATAGTACGGGGCATATGTGAATATTTTTCTTTAATTTCTCTTACATGAATACCTAATTTTTCAGTCAATAGATTTAAAAAAAGGACTTATTTGGCAATTCAATTCTCCATTTCAATGATGAAATTTGAACTCTCTAACACATTAGTGTATTAAATACATTTTACTTGTAGGTGTATACAATGAAATTGAAGATTTTGTACATGCTATGTGTGTTAAAATAGAACAAAGGAGGTTTCAATATTTCATAAACGAGCAATCAACCTTGATAACACAGCTATGCCAATTTGCAATTGATACTGTGAAGGTTGAAAGACATAGAGAAGATAAAGTTGGTCAAAGAATGTTGCTTCCAGCATCACCTATTGGAGCAATCAATTTCCATATGTATATGTAATTTTCTACTTTATAACCCGATCAATTTTGGCTATGTATGACTATTAAAAATTTATAACTATGTTTTAATATTTAGTAAGAAATTTATATAGAATACACGTGCAACGCACGTGCAGAGAGACTAGTTTAGATAAAGACATAAAGTTGTATGCATAACAGCTTTTACACAATCAATTGATTATAGTAGCAAGTTAATTGATTAGACTAACAACTCACATTTCATATATAGATAATTTCTCGTAATTACGTTTAATATCACGGTAGTGTAAAATCTATCCAAGGTTTGAATAAAATCTGATCCTCTTAGTTTGTGTTGTAACATCAACAGGTTGTAGATGAAAGTAATGACAGCCGAAAGATGAAATGGGTTCCCACGACAGTCAATATAGATGATTATATTACAGTCCCTGACCTTAAATCAATCCCCAGTAATATGGATACCGACTTAGCAGATAAGTTAGTAGAAGAATATATATCAAAGCTAAGCACGACCACTCTTGACACATCAAAACCTCTTTGGGATCTTCACATCCTTAACGTGAAAACCTCCCATGCCGAGGCTACCTCTATTTTCCGTTTTCACCATTCTCTTGGGGATGGAGTTTAGCTCATTTCGCTTTTACTCTCTTGTTTTCGGAAAAGCTCGGATCCAACTTCTTTGCCCACAGTCCTGTTTTCTTCTTCTTCATCTTCCAAGGGCAAACCAAATTTGTCAAACAGAAGAAGTATTCGGTCTTTGATGTGGCAGTACCTCATAAAGTTGTTTCCGTGAATCATACTTTGGTTCAATACGATTATTGATGTTTTGTTATTTGTAGCGACTGCTCTCTTCTTCTTGAAAGACTCTCAGCCACCTTTCACAGATGCACAAGGATTTAAGTCATTTACACGTTTGAGATTTATCTATCGGACTATTAGCTTGGACGACATTAAATTCATAAAGAATTCAATGAACTCTGTAAATATACTATATTAATATAAACCTAAAATCCAAGGATGGATAGCATTAATGTCACGACCCGGATTTTCCACCATCGGGAGTCGTGATGGCGCCTACTGTAGGAGCTAGGCAAGCCAAACATTTAAACCTTTTTTGATAACAACACAACAGTAATAACAATAATAAACCTTTAAATAAAAGCGGAAGTCTTTTATAGCATAAATAACTGAAAACGCAGAATGCGGAAGCTTAACATTTCACTACCCAAGACTGGAGTCGCTATCTCACGAACTACTAATGAATGCTACAAACAAGTCTGAATAGAAAAATACACAGTGTCTGTCTCGGTACAATGAAAACAAACAGAAGATATAGAAAGGGACTCCGACTTGCGAACGCCAGCTAGGCTACCTCGTAGTCCCTAGACTGAAGTCAGCTCCCACTCGATGTGCTACTGCTGTGGTCCAAAAGCTGCTCCGGTACCGTGATCTGTGCAAAAAGCACAGATGTGTAGCATCAGCACAACCGACCCCCTGTGCTGGTAAGTGCCTGGCCTAACCCCGGCGAAGTAGTAACGAGGATAGACAGGACCACCAATCAACCTGTGCAGTTCAATATATATATGTGCAATAAAAGGAAAGAATACCAAAACCAAACAGTAAAAAGGGAGGGAAACATGCTATGGGGGAGTACAATCCGGATATAAAAGTCATCAACTTAAATAAGAAACAGGGCACAACAATAATTAACAAAAACAAGAAATCCAACAGTTGCATGGCATCAACCTTCGTACTTTTACTCTCATCCTCGCCCAAAGCAATCAAATAAAATGCACGGCATCACCCTTCATGCCTTCCTCACATAACTCTCATTTCATGGCACGGAATGATCCTTCGTACAAATATAATCAAACAATGGCACAGAATAACCCTTCGTGCATAATATAATCAACAATGGCACGAAATGTCCCTTCGTGCATAATATAATCAACAATGGCACGGAATGTCCCTTTGTTAGTATAATCAATAATGGCACGGAATGTCCCTTCGTGCATAATATAATCAACAATGGCACGGAATGTCCCTTCGTGCATAATATAATCAATAATGGCGCGGAATGTCCCTTCGTGCATAATATAATCAACAATGGCACGGAATGACCCTTCGTGCAAATATAATCAACAATGGCATGAAATGACCCTTCGTGCAAATATAATCAACAATGGCACGGAATGACCCTTCGTGCATCATCACGCTTCCTCACACAAATAGCAATCACAACCAAACGGGCGAGGGAAATGAATAATAACAAGAAATGTCTCGGCAAGGAAAAAATACAATTAAACAGCTAAATCCCGGCAAGAGAGCAATAACAACAACTTACACATCCCGACAAGGGAGATAATCACATCTCTCTCCAATTCTTTCATTTCTTACTCGATAGTATTTTATCGTTTGAGCAAACGCTCCAAAGAATTCACAATTCATAAATAATCCTCAAACTTTTCACATTATGTAGAAAATCATTAATTAGCTTGGAAAAGTCCCAATGTATACCAAAACAAGTATCAACAAAGACCCACGGTCATGCTAGACACCGGTGTGTCGATACTCGCTACCATGCCTATACACCATACTCGATCATTTAGCAAATAACAATTAATAATACTCTAATCCTATTCCCTCAAGACAAAGTTAGATCAAACACTTACCTCGGTCCAAAGAATAGCAATCAACTCTCATTACCGCCTTTCCTCTAAAATCCGACTCCGAAACAATGGTATCTAGGCATAATTAATTAAATAGTATCAATAAAGTCTCAACAACATAATCCCATAGCCTAGAAATGAGTTTTCTAGCATTCTTTCAAAAATACCAAAATTCGACTTCGGCCCCACATGGTCCAAACACGAGGCTCGGACCAAAACCTAGTCACCCATAACCCTACGAGTTCAAATATATATTTTGTTTTAAGATTCGACCCCAAATTGAGGTTGAATCACCCAAAATTCCCAAAACCCTATCTCTAACCAAAACCCCTAATTTCTACTTTGAATTCCTGATTTAGGGCTAGGAAATTAGTGATTAGATGATGGAATTAAGAGAAAATGAAGTTAAGAACACTTATCTAGGAAGCTATGGAGAAAAAGGCTCTTCAAAATCGTCTATGGAGTGTTAGGTAGAAGAGTTCGTGTGGAAAAATGAGGAAAATCCCGTGCTACTACTATTCTGGAATTAAAACTATAACTGGGCAAAATTGCCCTTTACGTTCGTGGGAAAGGGACCACGTTCGCAAAGGGTAACACAGATAGGTCATCGCGATCGCGGAAGAGGGTGTCGCGAATTCGGAGAATAAAATGCTGAGGCCCAGGAACTTTGCCTATGCGAACGCGTGGAACTTCATTCAAACGCAATGGAGGAAGTCTGGCAAGCTGCGCGAACAGGGTCAAGGGTCCGCGAACGCGAAGAAGAAAGAGGGCTAAGCCCTAAGGGTCAGATAACTCTACGCGAACGCGAGGCAAGGGATACGAACGCGATGAAGCAGAAGGCTAAAGCTACGCGAATGCGGAAGAGACCACGCGAACGCGTAGAAGAAATCGCCTGCAACAGCTGAAGCCCAAAACCTGCTACATTTTCTAAGTGCAAAACTACCCCAAACCACCTCCAATTCACTCCCGAGCCCTCAGGGCTCCTAACCAATCACACACACTAACTTAATAACATCCTACGAACTTACTCGAGCGATCAAATCGCCAAAACAACATCAAAATCAATGAATCAAGCCTCAAAATTATCATTTTCATTTCAAACTTCTTAAACTTCTAACATTAGATAATTAGGTACGAAACACGTCAAATGACGTCCGATTCCGACCAAACTTCACAGAAAGCGCTTAACACATATTTAAGACTTGTACCGGGCGTCATAACCAAAATACGAGCCCGATACCATAGTCTTTTAATCGATTTTCATTTCCATTTTCCTTAATAATTTCAGAAAAACAATTTAACAGAAAAATTCTTTTGCTCGGGTTCTATACCTCGGATTTCAACTCCGGGCACATGCCCGAGTCCCATATTTTTCTACGGACCCTCCGGGACCGTCAAATCATAGGTCCGGGTCTGTTTACCAAAAATGTTGGCCGAAGTCAACCTTAATCATATTAATATCAAAATTCATCAAATTGTTTCACAGATTTCACATATTTTAACATAAAAACTTTCCGGCTATGCGCCCGAACTGCGCACGCAAATCAAGGCAAGTAAAAGTAAGGTTTTAAAGGCCTCAGAACCACAGAACGAATGAGGAAACAGGTGATGACCCTTTGGGTCGTCAATCCTCCACCTCTAAAACAACCGTTCCTCCTCGAACGGACAAAAGAAAGAAGTACTTGAGTCAGGAAATAGATGAGGATAACGGCTCCGCATATCGGACTCGGACTCCCAGGTCGATGCCTCAGGAGGCTGGCTTCTCCACTGGACATGCACTGAAGGAAAAATCTTCGACCTCAACTGTCGAACCTGCCGGTCTAGAATAGCTACCGGCTCCTCCTCATAGGACAGATCCTTGTCCAACTGGACAGTGCTGAAATCTAACACGTAGGTAGGATCGTCGTGATACCTCCGTAGCATAGACACATGAAACACTAGATGCACGACTAATAAGCTAGGTGGCAAGGCAAGTCTATAAGCCACCTCTCCCATACGATCTAGAATCTCAAATGGGCCAATGAACCTAGGGCTAAGCTTGCCCTTCTTCCCAAATCTCATCACGCCCTTTATAGGTGATACACGGAGCAATACTCGCTCACCAACCATAAAAGCTATATCTTGAACCTTGCGATCCACATAACTCTTTTGCCGAGACTGAGCCGAACAAAGCCTGTCCTGAATGGTCTTGACCTTATCCAAGGCCTCCTGAACTAAATCTGTACCCAATAATCGAGCCTCTCCTGGCTAAAACCATCCGACTGGAGACCTACATCGCCTACCATACAACACCTCATAAGGAGCCATCTAAATGCTGGACTGGTAGCTGTTGTTGTAGGCAAACTCTGCTAAAGGCAAAAACTGGTCCCACGAGCCTCCGAAATCAATGACACAGGCTCAGAGCATATCCTTCAATATCTGAATAGTCCTCTCTGACTGGTCGTCCATCTGAGGATGGAACGATGTGCTCAACTGAACCTGGGTGCCCAACTCCTACTGTACTGCTCTCCAGAAGCGTGAGGTAAACTGCGTACCCCGGTCCGAAATGATAGATGCCGGCACCCCATAAAGGCGAACAATCTCTCGGATGTAGATCTCAGCTAATCTCTCCGATGAATAAGTGGTTGCAACAAGAATGAAATGTGCTGACTTGGTCAACCTATCAACAATGACCCAAATAGCATCAAACTTCTTCCGAGTCACCGGAAGTCCAGTAACGAAATCCATGGTAATCCTCTCCCACTTCCACTCGGGAAGCTCAATCCTCTAAAATAAACCACCAGGCCTCTGATGCTCATACTTGACATGCTGACAATTCAAACACCGAGCCACGTATGCAACAATATCTTTCTTCATCCTACGCCACCAATAATGCTGCCGCAAGTCCTGATACATCTTCGCGGTGCCCGGGTGAATAGAATACCGCGAACTATGGGCCTCCGCTAAGATTAACTCTCGAATCCCATCAACATTGGGCACACAAACTCGTCCCTGGAACCTCAAAATGCCATCATCATCTAGAGTCACCTTCGTGGCGCCTCCACGCTACACCATGTCTCTCAGGAAACACAAATGAGGATTGTCAAACATCCGATCACAGATACGCTACAATAGAGGAGAACGAGTGACCGTGCAAGCTAACACTTTGCTACACTCAGAAATATCCAACCTCACAAGCTTATTGGCCAAAGCCTGAATATCCAAAGCAAGCGGTCTCTAGCTGACCGGAATATAAGCAAGACTACCCATGCTGCAGGACTTCCTACTCAATGCATCGGCCACCACATTGGCTCTCCCCAGGTGGTACAAGATAGTAACATCATAATCTTTCAACAACTCCAACCACCTCCTCTGCCTCAAATTCAACTCCTTTTGCTTGAACAAGTACTGAAGGCTCTTGTGATCCATGTACACCTCACATGTCACACCATATAGATAATGCCTCCAAATCTTCGAAGAATGTACAATGGCTGCCAACTCTAGATCATGGACTGGATAGTTCTTCTCGTGTATCTTCAATTTCCTCGAAGCATAAGCAATGAGTCTACCATCCTGCATCAATACCGCACCAAGCCCAATAGGGGAAGCATCACAATAAACTGTATAAGGCCCTGAACCTGTGGGCAAGACCAATATCGGTGTCGTAGTGAGAGCTGTCTTGAGCTTCTAAAAGCTCTCCTCACACTCGTCTGACCACCTGAATTGGGCACCCTTCTGGGTCAATCTGGTCATCGGGGCTGCTATAGATGAAAACCCCTTCACGAAACATCGGTAATAACCTACTAACCCCAAGAAACTCTGAATCTCAATCGCTAAAGCTGGTCGATGCCAATTCTTAACTGCCTCAACCTTCTTTGGGTCTACTTGAATACCCTCTGCTGATACTACATGACCCAGAAATACAACTGAACTTAACCAGAACGTGCACTTCGAGAACTTAACATACAATTGACTATCCTTCAGAGTATGAAGAACAACTCTGAGGTGCTGCTCGTTCTCCTCCTGACTGCAGGAGTATACCAGAATATCATCAATAAAGACTATCGCGAACAAATCTAGATAAGGCCTGAACACTCAGTTTATCAACTCCATAAATGCTGCTGGGGCATTGGTCAACCCGAATGACATGACCAAAAACTCATAATGCCCATACCGAGTGAGAAATACTGTCTTAGGGACGTCACACGCCCTAATCCTCAGCTGATGGTAGCCAGATCTCAAGTTTATCTTTGAAAACACATTCGCACCCTGAAGCTGGTAAAAAAAGTCATCAATACTCGGCAGTGGATACTTGTTCTTTATCGTCACCTTGTTCAATTGCCGGTAATCAATGTACATCATCATCGATCGATCCTTTTTCTTCACAAATAACACTGGCGCACCCCAAGAAGAAACATTAGGCCTGATAAATCCCTTCTCTAGCAAATCCTACAACTGGTCCTTTAACTCCTTCAACTCTGGCGGGGCCATGCGATACGGCAGAATAGAAATGGGCTGCGTGCCTGGGGCCAGATCAATACAGAAATCAATATCCCTGTCGGGCGGCATACACGGCAGGTCTTAAGGGAAAACCTCGAGGAACTCCCGAACAATAGGAACAGAGTCAATAGAAGGAACCTCTATGCTGGAATCGTGAACATACGCCAGGTAAGCTAGACACCCCTTCTCGACCATACGTCGAGCCTTCACATATGAAATAACACTGCGAGTGGCATGTCCTGGGGTCCCTCTCCACTCCAATCGGGGCAAAACTAGCAAAGCCAAGGTCACGATCTTAGTGTAACAATCCAAGATAGCATGATACGGGGATAACCAATCCATACTTAATATAACGCCGAAATCCACCATGTCTAAAAGCAATAAATCAACACGGGTCTCAAGACCCTCAAACACTACCACACAGGAATGATGAACTCGGTCGACCACTATAGAATCACCCACCTCTGTAGATACATAAACAGGAATACCCCAGGCATCACTAGGCATAGTCAGGTAGGGTGCAAAATAGGATGACACATATGAATACGTAGACCCAGAGTCAAATAGCACTGAAGCATCCTTATCACAGACCAGAATAGTACCTGTAATAACAACATCTAAAGACTCATCCTCTGGCCTGGCTGGCAAAGCATAACACCGGGGCTGGGCCCCACCTCCCTGAACCATGTCTTTGGGACGATCGGCTACTGGTTAACCCCTACCTCTGCCGGTCCAAGCTCCACCTCTACAGCCTCTACCTCCACCTCTATGATCCCTACCCCCGCCTCTAGCTGGCTGGGCAAGCTGTAGATCACCTGGTGCCTGAATCATGGGGCGAGGACCCTGCTGTTGAGAGCTACCCGAGCCTCGAGGGCAAAATCTGACAATATAACCTGGGTCACCACAACTATAACAAGCCCTCGACTGCTGAAACTACTGGCCCTATCGACCTGAATGTCCTCCCCGAAAACTCTAAAGAGGCGGTGCACTGATGGGCTGCTGATCGGAATAATGCTGCTGAGAACCACCACCGCCTGGAGTACCATGAGAGACCTGGAGCGCTGACTGAAAGGGTCTCGGTGAATAACCTCTACCGTATGAATCCCTGCCTCCAGTCGAGGAACCACTGAACCTACAAGAATGATGAGGCCTCTTATCCGACATCTGACCACCTCCCCGTGCGAGGACCATCTCGACTCTATGGGCCGCATTGGCCGCCTCCTAAAAGGAAATATCACTACCAGCTCCCATGGCCATCTGGAGACGGATCGTCTGAATCAGTCCATCGATAAATCTCCGAACCCTCTCTCGCTCTGTGGGGAGTATCACAATAGCATTGCGTGCCAAATCAATAAATCGAGTCTCACACTGGGTAACTGTCATGGAGCCCTAATAGAGGCGCTCAAACTGCCTACGAAGTGCCTCCCGCTGAGTGACTGGGAGAAAATTCTCCAAAAACAACTCCGCAAACTAATCCCATGTCAATGTTGGAGACCCTGCTGGTCTAGATAGACAATAATTCCTCCACCAAGTCTTGGCAGATCTTGCAAGCCGAAAGGTGGCAAAATCGACCCCATTGGTCTCCACTATATCCATGGTCCTAAGGATCTCATGACAGCTGAACAAGAAATCCTGTGGATCCTCTGATGAAGCACGACTGAAGGTGGGGGTGAAGAGCTTGGAGAACCGATATAGCTGCTCTATCGCCGACATTGGCTTCAATACCAGGCTGAGCTGCCACAGCTGGCTGAACCACTGGGACATAAGTCTGGGGAGCTACCTGCTCCGGAGTACATGTAGACGGAGTCTGAACCGCTCCTCCAGCAGGAGAAGTGGCTGGTGCTACTGGCAGTAAACCCGCTCTAGTGACACTCTCCATAAAGCCTGCCAATCTGACTAGAGCGTCCTAAAGATCTGGGGTGACCATAACCCCTCCTGGGACCTGAGCTGGGCCCACCGGAGCTGCTGGGGATGGAACCTCCTCATCATATTCAATATGAGGCTGCACCTATGGGACGACTTCCCGGGGCTGAGCTTTGCAACTGACTAGGCCTCTGGCACGGTCTCAGCCTCGGCCCCTTACAGGAGCTGTTGCTGGGGGCTTGGGCTGCTGCGCGGTAGAAGAGGAAGCACGTGTTCTCGCCATATGCGAAATAACAAAGTAGAAAGACAATCAGTATTTGAGAAACAAAGTCGCATGACAAGAAAGAACAAAAGTGAAACTTTTCCTAACTCCGTAGCCTCTGGGGGATAAATACAGACGTCTCCGTACCGATCCCTTAGACTCTACCAAGTTTGTCCGTGAGTAGCGAGACCTATGCAACCTAGAGCTCTGATACCAACTTGTCTCGACCCGGATTTCCTACCATCAGGAGTCGTGATGCCGCCTACTATAGGAGGTAGGGAAGCCAAACGTTTAAACATTTTTGGATAACAACACAACAGTAATAACAATAATAAACCTTTAAATAAAAGGGGAAGTCTTTTATAGCATAAATAACTGAAAACCCAGAATGCGGAAGCTTAACATTTCACTACCCAAGACTGGAGTCGCTATCTCACGAACTACTAATGAATGCTACAAACAAGCCTGAATAGAAAAATACACAGTGTCTGTCTCGGTACAATGAAAACAAACAGAAGATATAGAAAGGGACTTTGGCCTGCGAACGCCAGCTAGGCTACCTCGTAGTCCCTGGACCGAAGTCAGCTCCCACTCAATGTGCTACTGCTGTGGTCTAAAAGATGCTTCGGTACCATGATCTGTGCAAAAAGCACAGAAGTGTATCATCAGCACAACCAACCCCATGTGCTGGTAAGTGCCTGGCCTAACCCCGACGAAGTAGTGACGAGGCTAGACAGGACCACCAATCAACCTGTGCAGTTCAATATATATATGTGCAATAAAAGGAAAGAATACCAAAACCAAACAGTAAAAAGGGAGGGAAACATGCTATGGGGGAGTACAATCCGGATATAAAAGTCATCAACTTAAATAAGAAACAGGGCACAACAATAATTAACAGAAACAAGAAATCCAACAGTTGCACGGCATCAACCTTCGTACTTTTACTCTTGTCCTCACCCATAGCAATCAAATACAATGCACGGCATCACCCTTCGTGCTTTCCTTACATAACTCTCATTTCATGGCACGGAATGATCCTTCGTGCAAGTATAATCAAACAATGGTACGGAATGACCCTTCGTGCATAATATAATCAACAATGGCACGGAATGTCCCTTAGTGAATAATATAATCAACAATGGCACGGAATGTCCCATCATGCATAATATAATCAACAATGGCACGGAATGACCCTTCGTGCAAATATAAGCAACAATGGCACGGAATGACCCTTCGTGCATCATCACTCTTCCTCACCCAACCAACAATCACAACCAAATGGGCGAGGGAATATAATAACAAGAAATGTCCCTGTAAGGGAAAAAATAATTACACAGCTAAATCCCGGAAAGGGAGTAGTAACAACAACTTACACATTTCGTCAAGGGAGATAATCACATCTCTCTCCAATTCCTTCATTTCTTATTCGATAGTATTTTATCGTTTGAGCCAACGCTCCAAAGAATTCACAATTCATCAATAATCCTCAAACTTTTCACATTATGTAGAAAATCATTAATTAGCTCCTAAAGTATAACAAAACAAGTACCAACAAAGACCCATGGTCATGCTAGACACCGGTGTATAGATACTCGTCACCATGCCTATACACCGTACTCGATCATTTAGCAAATAACAATTAATAATACTCTAATCCTATTCCCTCATGCCAAAGTTAGATCAAACACTTACCTCGGTCCAAAGAATTGCAATCAACTCTCCAATATTGCCTTTCCTCTAAAATCCGACTCCGAAATAATGTTATCTAGGCATAATTAATTCAATAGTATTAATTAGGGCTCAACAACATAATCCCATAGCCTAGAAATGAGTTTTCTAGCATTCTTCCAAAAATACCAAAATTCGACACCGTGCCCACATGGTCCAAACACGAGGCTCGGACCAAAACTGTCACGACCCAAACCCGGTCGTGATGGCGCCCAACCATATAGCTAGGCAAGACTGACCAATTATCACTTATGAACCCAACCTGATAACTCATTACCGACAATTTAAAGGAAATTTCACAGTTTAAAAATAATAAGCCGATGTTTATAATAAAAACAATACGAAACAGACCGAAATATCCGACGAGACACTCCCAACAGAATCTGGGGTCACGAGTCTAGAGCATCTAAACAACGGAGTAACAGATATTCGAAAATACATAAGTCTAGAATGCAGAAATAAAACTAAATAAAAGGGAGAAGTCAGGTCCTGCGAACGTCAGGCAGCTACCTCGACAACTCTGATAAAACTCTGGAAGACAGCGACTGCTCAGATAAGTCTCCGGGACACCTGAATCTACACACATGGTGCAGGGAGTAAAGTGAGTACTTCCAACTCAGTGGTAATAGACATATATAATGACTGAAAGTAAGAAATCCCGAAATACCACAATGCAAAGCTGAAACTAACCACTTAGCACATTAAAGGATGAAACAATAGTAATCAACGACAGATAGACAAATAGATATAAATGCATGAATGCAATGTAATACACATGACCGCTGCAGCGTACAACCCGATCCATTGGGTACCCGCGCTCACTGTGGGGGTTCAGACTCCGGAGGGGCTCCTACAGCCCAAGCGCAATGACATAGTAGCATTCGCTGCGGTGTGCAGCCCGGTCCACAATCAGTCCAGTTATATATGCATGCAAGCCATACGGGCACTATCAAGTTTACCATTTTCGGTTCCATTTAACAGGTATTATAGTCTAAGTGATTAAAACCTTAGAAGATTGCTAATCATTTCTAGACAGTATCTAACTCAGGACTGATATCATGGAAACATGCTCAATTTCATGGTAACAGTGATAATAATCCCTAAGGGATTCCAATAGTTGGCACGCAGCCCAAATATGTTCATAACAATCCAAGTAGGATGTTTACCAGCCAATTCCTAGTCAATAACACAGTATATACATCACTCGGACGGACTAAGCCATAGTCCTGTCCACAAACAACCCCGCACACACCGTAGAGTACGTGTCTCGCCTCAATACAGCGTCACAATATGAGATATCGGTGTTTCAAACCCTCAAGTCATCATCTACATCTATTACTCACCTCAAGCCGGCCGTAGACTAGTCCGCAATGCCCTTTCCTCTTGAATCGTCCTCCTCGCACGTCGAATCTAGTCAAAACCACAACGAATACGTTACTATATGCTAAAGGAACATAACCCAATCGAAATTACTCGAAAAATACTAAAAATCACGAAGTTGGCAAAACCCGAGCCTCGAGCCCACTTCTCGAAAAATTCTGAAATTTACATCATTGTATTCCTCACCTCACCCCGAGTCTATACATATCAAATTTACAAAAATCGGAGTTCGTTCCAAAACTCACATTTAAACTCTGTTGAGTTTTCAAGCTCTAACCTCTATTTTTAACCTTTAAATCCTTGAAATTCAGTGATTAATCAATGTTTTTACACCAAAATAACATATTCCGAGGCAAATAGTTCTTACCTGAGGAAGCTCCTTCCATTTCTCCTCAAAATCTCCCAAGAACAACCCTAGTCGAAGTCCTAAATATTTTCTCTTCTTTTAAAAATCGTGAACTACTGTTCACTAAAATCCCTGGTTGTTTTCGGCTTATGCGGTCCAATAACCGCACCTATAGTCCCGCACACGCGGCCATTTGACCGCTTATGCGGTCTCACTTAAAAATTCGTGGGACTGCTTATGCGACTCAGCATCCGCTTTTGCGGTTCTCCATCGACCGCTTCTACGGTGTATTATCCGCTTATACGAACCCGCTGAAGCGACCCCCTAGTCTGCTTATGCGGAATTGCCCTGGGCCACGCCTGCCCGCTTATGCGACCATCTCGCCGCATCTGCAGAACCACTTCTGCGGCTCCTTTTCCGTAGATGCGGAAACACCAAAAGGCAGAAGTTCAGACCTGCAACATACTTCCAAAATTCCCGTTTAACCACCCGAAATCACACCGAGGCCCCCGGGACCTCAACCAAAAGCACCAACACATCCTATAACCTTATTCAAACTTGTTCCAATCCTCAAAACACCTCAAACAACGCTAAAACCAATAAATACATCGGATTCAAGCGTAGTTAAAACTTCCGCAGTGCGCATTCAATCAATAACCCAACCAAACGATGTCCGAATGACTTGAAAATTTGCAGACATATCCAAAATCACCTAACGAAGCTGCTGCAACTCTCGGAATTCCATTCCGACCCTCGGAACAAAATCTCACCTATCAATCGGAATTCGCCAAAATTCAAACTTCGCCAATTGAAGCCTAATTCTGCACCGAACCTCCAATTTCGATTCCGATCACACTCCTAAGTCACAAATTATCCCTAGAAGCTAACCGAATCATCAGAATTCACGTCCGAGCCCTCTAACTAAATAGTCAACTTCCAGTTGACTTTTCCAAACAAGCTTTCCTTTAAGCGACTAAGTTTTGCATTTCCAACTAAAACCAATCCAATCCTACCCGATTAACTCAATTACTGATATTGAAACATAGTGAAGCATAATATGAGGGAAACGGGGTGGTAACTCATGTGACGACGGGCCGGGTCGTCACATCCTCCCTAACTAAAACAAATGCTCGTCCTCGAGCGGGTCAAGAAACATACCTGGAGTCTCAAATAAGTGAGTATATTTGCTTCGCATCTCCTGCTTGGTCTCCCAAGTGGCCTCCTCCACGGGCTGACCTCTCCACTGCACCTTCACCGAAGCTATGTCCTTTGATCTCAACTTTCAAACCTGACGACCCAAAAAAGCCACTAGCTCCACATCGTAGGTCAAGTCCTCATCCAACTGGATCGTGCTGAAGGTTAACACATGAGATGGGTCCCCAACATACTTCCGGAGCATAGAAACATGGAACACCGGGTGAACTCCCGACAAGCTACGTGGCAAAACAAGCATATAGGCCACCTCCCCAATCCTCCTAAGTATCTCAAAAGGTCCAATGAACCGTGGACTCAACTTCCCTTTCTTTCCAAACCTCATAACGCCTTTCATAGGCGAAATTTTCAACAAGACCTTCTCGCCCACCGCATAAGATACATCTCGAACCTACCGGTCCGCATAACCCTTCTGACGCGACTGGGCTGTACAATGTCTCTCCTGGATCACTTTCACCTTCTCTAAGGCATCCTGAACTAACTTTGTCCCCAATAGTCTATCCTCGCCGGGTTCAAACCAACCAACCGGAGATCTACACCGTCTCCCATATAAGGCCTCATACGGCGCCATCTGAATGCTAGATTGATAGCTGTTGTGATAAGCAAACTCTGCAAGTGGCAAGAACTCCGCCCAAGAACCTCCAAAGTCAATAGCATAGGCACGCAACACGTCCTCCAATATCTGGATCGTACGCTCGGACTGTCCGTCTATCTGAGGATGAAATGCCGTGCTCAACTGTACCTATGTGCCCAACTCGTGATGAAAAGTCCTCCAGAACTGGGAAGTAAACTGAGTATCCCTATTTGAGATAATAGAAACTGGGACCCCATGCAACCGTACAATTTCCCTGATAAAAATATATGCTAACCGCTCTGAAGAATAGGTGGTATACACCGGAATGAAGTGTGCGGACTTGGTCAGCCTATCCACAATCATCCAAATTGAATCAAACTTCTTCGAGGTACGAGGGAGACCACTCAGAAAGTCCATAATAATCTTCTCCCATTTCCACTCCGGAATATCCATCTGCTGCAGTACACCACCGGGTCTCTGATGTTCATATTTGACCTGCTGACAGTTGAGACACCGAGCCACATAACTCACAATATCCTTTTTCATCCTCCTCCACCAGTAATACTATCTCAAATCCTGGTACATCTTCGCGGCACCCGAATTAATGGAATACCGCGAGCTGTTGGCCTCCTCTAATATCAACTCTCAGAGCTTATCCACATTGGGCATGCAAATCCGGCCCTGCATCCGCAACACACCATCATCCCCAATAGTCACATCTCTAGCATCATCATGCTGGACCCTGTCCTTCAGGACAAGCAAAT
>MU698759.1:0-12632 GCA_026770625.1 Nicotiana glauca | reverse complement strand
ACTGGGCTCAGAAATATCTAACCTCACCATCCGATTGGCCAAGGCCTGAACATCAACTGCAAAGGGCCTCTCCCCAACTGGAATGTACGCCAAACTACCCATACTGATTGCCTTTCGGCTCAAAGCATCGGCCACTATGTTGGCCTTCCTCGGATGATACAAAATGGTGATATCATAGTCCTTGAGTAACTCAAGCCATCTCCGTTGCCTCAAATTAAGATCCTTCTGCTTAAACAAGTGCTGAAGACTGTGATGGTCAGTGAACACCTCACAAGATACGCCATATAGATAGTGCCTCCAAATCTTCAAGGCATTAAATATAGCAGCCAACTCTAAGTCATGAACAGTGTAGTTCTTCTTATAGGGCTTTAACTGACGAGAAGCTTAAGCAATAACTCTACCCTCCTGCATCAATACACAACCGATCCCAACTCTCGAAGCATCACAATACACTGTGTAAGAACCTGAAGCTGATGGCAATACTAGTACCGGAGCTGTGGTCAAAGCCAACTTGAGCTTCTGGAAGCTCTCCTCGCACTCATCCGACCACACAAATGGAGCATTCTTCTGCATCAACTTCATCAAAGGCGAAGCAATAGATGAAAAACCATGAACGAACCTACGGTAATAACCCGCCAAATCGAGGAAACACCGAATCTCAGTAGCTGAGGACGGTCTGGGCCAACTCTGCACCGCCTCAATCTTCTTTGGGTCAACCTGAATACCATCACTGGACACCACGTGTCCCAGAAAAGCCACGGAACTAAGACATAACTCACATTTGGAGAACTTTGCATAAAGCTTCTCCTCTCTCAATCTCTGCAATACCACCCTCAAGTGATGTGCGTGCTCCTCCTGGCTACGCGAGTACACCAGAATATCATCAATAAACACGATCACAAATGAATCCAGATACGGTTGAAATACACTATTCATCAAGTGCATGAACGCAGCTGGGGCATTAGTCAACCGAAATGACATAACCAGAAACTCATAGTGCCCATATCTCGTCCTGAAAGCCGTCTTCATAATGTCTGAATCCCTAATCTTCAACTGGTGATAGCCTGATCGGAGGTCAATCTTAGAGAATACCTTTGCTCCCTGAAGCTGATCAAATAAATCCTCAATACGGGGTAGTGGGTAATTGTTCTTCACTGTCACCTTGTTCAACTATCTGTAATCAATGCACATTTTCATTGTGCCATCCTTCTTCTTTACAAATAAGACCGGTGCACCCCACGGTGACACACTCGGGCGAATGAACCCTTTTTCTAGGAGTTCCTGAAGCTGTTCCTTCAACTCCTTTAGCTCTGCTGGTGCCATACAATAGGGAGGAATAGAGATGGGCTAAGTGCCCGGCATCAGATCAACACCAAAATCAATGTCCCTATCCGGCGGCACGCCCGACAGGTCTACTGGAAACACATGGAAACTCTCTCACAACGAGCACAGAATCAATACTAGGAGTCTCAGCTCCATCATCTCTCACAAATGCTAAATATGATAAACATCCTTTCCCAACCATCCGCTATGCCTTTAAGAAAGAAATAACCCTGCTGGGCATAAAATCATTCACGCCTGTCCACTCGATCCTCGGAATACCCAAAATAGCCAACGTAACTGTCTTGGCATGACAGTCCAGAATAGCATGGTACGGAGATAGCCAATCCATACCCAGAATCACATCAAAATCTACCATACCCAACAATAACAAATCAACTCGGGTCTCCAGACCCCCAACAGTAACACGACAAGATCGATATATGTGATCCACAATAATAGTATCGCCCACCGGGGTAGATACATGCACAGTCAAGGCAAGACAACCACGGGTCGTACCTAAATGATGAGCAAAATATGAAGATATATAGTAATAGGTACATCCAAGATCAAATAAGAGAGAAGCATCCCTGTGGCAGACTGAGATAATACCTATGATGATGACATCTGATGCAATGGCGTCCCTCCTATCTGGAAGAGCATAGAATCGAGCCTGACCACCGCCAGTTCGGTCTTCACCCCTGGGGCGACCTCTAGCTACCTGGACCCCACTCCTAGCTGACTGGGTGTGTGCTAAAGAAACTAGAGCAGAAGATGAGGGCTGATCCCTCTGCTTGGACTATCTATCACGGAGCCGAGGACACTGTCTCCTCATATGACCCAACTCACCGCACTCGTAGCAACGACCTGGAGCTGGAGAAGGGGACTGAAGGGAACCCCTCGCTGCAGATGAACCCTGGGCTGAAAAAGCAGGAGTAGTACTCTGAGCTGGAAGGGCGCTAAGTGAAGACTGGCCCTGCTGATAACTCTGGTAACCATGGCCTGAAGAAGCCCCACTGGACTCTGTGCGACCTGACTGAGGAGGTCTGAAGGAACGACCTCTGCTGCGCTGGAACTGGCCCCTAGACGGAGCACCGCTGAAGCTACCTAAACCTCGAGGCCTCTTGGCCTCCCTCTCCTTACGCTCCCGGCGACGATCTGTCTCAATCTGATGAGCCATATCAACTACCTCCTCAAACGAGGCGGCCACAACCCTCTCTCTAGTCATCAAAATGCGAATGGGATCGTTGAGGCCATCCACGAACCTCCTAATCCTCTCCCGATCAGTCGGGATCATCCAAGTAGCATGCCGAGCTAGCTGCGTAAACCTCAACTCATACGGGGTCACAGTCATGTTCCCATGAACAAACCACTCAAACTGACTACGCAGCTCCTCCCTGTGGGACTGCGGTACATACTTCTCCAGAAAGAGAGCGGAGAACTGCTACCAAGCAAGTGGCGATGCTCCAACAGTCCTACGCCTCTCAAACTCCTCTCACCAAGTAAATACTGGCCCTGAGAACTGGAAAGTAGTAAAAGTTACTCTGCTCGACTCCAATATCCCTGCAGTGCGAAGCATACACTGACACTTGTCCAGAAATCCCTGGGTATCCTCGACCTCTGTACCACTGAACGTCGGAGGCTGGAGCCTGCCGAACCTCTCCAGTCGACGCTGCTCGTCATCTGGCATAGCTAGAACCACAAAATCTGGAGCTGGTACGACTGGCGCAACTGGGGCAACTGGTGCAACTGGGGCAACTGGTGCAACTGGGGCAACTGGTGCAACTGGGGCAACTCCCGGACTCTGAAATCCCTGGACACCCTGCTCGGGTGTGCGAGCAGCGGGGGTCTACTGACCACCCCCGGTCTGAGAAGTAGCTACTACAGTAGTTACTGATACAGCCTGAGCCAGGCCAGTGCAGGCGGATAAGATCTGTGCCAAAGCCTCCTGAAGACCAGGAATCACAATGGGCACTACTAGTGACTGAACAGGCGCTACTGGAGCATCTACAGCTGGAGGCTAGTCCTAAACCAGGGTAGCTGGTGGGTCTGCAGGTGCTGCCCTCACTGGTCTGCCTTGACCACGGCCCCTAGCGGGTGCCAAAGGTGGTCGTCCGCCACGTCCGGTAGCACGGGGTCTCGCCATCTGTGAAAGAATAGAATGCAGAAATTTAGTTCTTGGACCAACAAAGTCGCACGACAAGAATTTCAAGAAAGTGAAGTATTTCCTAAAGGTTCTGTAGCCTCCCGAGGATAGATACGGATGTCTACGTACCGATCCGCCAGACTCTACTAACCACCTCTTGACTCGTGAGGCCTAGTAACTTAGGCTCTGATACTAACTTGTCACAGCCCAAACCCGGTCATGATAGCGCCCAACCATATAGCTAGGCAAGCCTGACAAATTATCACTCACGAACCCAACCTGATAACTCATTACCGACAATTTAAGGGAAATTTCACAGTTTAAAAATAATAAGCCGATGTTTATAATAAAAACAATATGGGTCACTAGTCTAGAGCCTCTAAACAATGGAGTAACAAATATTCGAAAAACATAAGTCTAGAATGCGGAAAGAAAACTGAATAAAAGGGAGAAGTCGGGTCCTGCGAATGTCAAGCAGCTACCTCGACAACTCTGATAAAACTCTGGAAGACAGCGACTGCTAAGCTAAGTCTTCGGGGCACCTGAATCTGCACACATGGTGCAGGGAGTAAAGTGAGTACTTCCAACTTAGTGGTAATAGACATATATAATGACTGAAAGTAAGAAATCCCGAAATACCATAATGCAAAGCTGAAACTAACCACTTAGCACATTAAACGATGAAACAACAGTATTCAACGACAGATAGACAAATAGATATAAATGCATTAATGCAATGCAATGCACATGACCGCTGCAGCGTACGGCCCGATCCATTGGGTACCCATGCTCACTGTGAGGGTTCAGACTCTGGAGGGGCTCCTACAGCCCAACAACAATGACATAGTAGCATTCGTTGCGGCGTGCAACCCGGTCCACAATCAGCCCAGTTATATATGCATGCAAGCCATACGGGCACAATCAAGTTAACCATTTTCGGTTCCATTTAACAGGTATTATAGTTTAAGTGATTAAAACCTTAGAAGATTGCTAATCATTTCTAGACAGTATCTAACTCAGGACTGATATCATGGAAACATGCTCAATTTCATGGTAAAAGTGATAATAATCCCTAAGGGATCCAAATAGTTGGCACGCAGCCCAAATATGTTCATACCAATCCAAGTATGATGTTTACCAGCCAATTCCTAGTCAATAACACAATATATACATCACTCGGACGGACTAAGCCATAGTCCCGTCCACAAACGATCCCGCACTCACCGTAGAGTACGTGTCTCACCTCAATACAGCGTCACAATATGAGATACCGGGGTTTCAAACCCTCAAGTCATCATCTACATCTATTACTCACCTCAAGCCGGCCGTAGACTAGTCCGCAATGCCCTTTCCTCTTCAATCGACCTCCTCATGCATCGAATATAGTCAAAACCACAACGAATACATTACTATATGCTAAAAGAACATAACTCTATCGGAAATACTCGAAAAATACTAAAAATCACGAAGTTGGCAAAACCCGAGCCCCGGGCCCACTTCTTGAAAAATTCCAAAATTTACATCACTGGATTCCTCGTCTCGCCACGAGTCTATTCATATCAAATTGACAAAAATCGGAGTTCGTTTGCCCCTTCAAAACTCACATTTAAACTCTCTTGAGTTTTCAAGCACTAACCTCCATTTTTAACCTTTAAATCATTGAAATTCAATGATTAATCAATGTTTTTACACCAAAATAACATATTCCGAGGCTAATAGTTCTTACCTGATGAAGCTCCTCCGGTTTCTCCTCAAAATCGCCCAACAACAACCCTAGTCGAAGTCCTAAATATTTTCTCTTCTTTTAAAAATCGTGAACTACTGTTCACTGAAATCCCTGGTCGTTTTCTGCTTATGCGGTCCAATAACCACACCTGCAATCCCGCACACGCGACCAATTGACCGCTTATGCGGTCTCACTTAAAAATTCGTGGGACCGCTTATGCGACTCAGCATCCGCTTTTGTGGTCCTCCATCGACCGCTTTTGCGGTGTATTATCCGCTTATGCGGATCCGCTGAAGCGACCCCCTAGTCCGCTTATGCGGAATTGCCCTGGGCCACGCCTGCCCACTTATGCGACCATCTCGCCGCATCTGCGGAACCGCTTCTGCGGCTCTTTTTTTTCAGATGCGGAAACACCAGAAGGCAGAAGTTCAGACCTGCAACATACTTCCAAAATTCCTGTTTAACCACCCGAAATCACACCGAGGCCCCTGGGACCTCAACCAAAAGCACCAACACATCGTATAACCTTATTCAAACTTGTTCCAATCCTCAAAACACGTCAAACAATGATAATACCAATAAATACATCGGATTCAAGCCTAGTTTTCATTGAAACTTCCGCAATGCGCATTCAATAAAAAATCCAACCAAACGATGTCCGAATGACCTAAAAATTTGCAGACATATCCAAATTCACCTGACAAAGCTACTGCAACTGTCAGAATTCCATTCCGACCCTCAGATCAAAATCTCACTTATCAATCGAAATTTGCCAAAATTCAAACTTTGCCAATTCAAGCCTAATTCTACACCGAACCTCCAATTTCGATTCCGATCACACTTCTAAGTCACAAATCATCCCCCGAAGCTAACCGAATCATCAGAATTCACATCCGAGTCCTCTAACTAAATAGTTAACTTCCAGTTGACTTTTCCAAAACAAACTTCCCTTTAAGAGACTAAGTATCTCATTTCCAACTAAAACCAATCCAATCATACCAGATTAAGTCAATTACTGATATTAAAACATAGTGATGCATAATATGAGAGAAACGGGGCGGTAACTCACATGACGACGGGCCAGGTCATCATAATAACCTAGTCACCCATAACCCCACGAATTCAAATATATAATTTGTTTTAAGATTTGACCCCAAATTGAGGTTGAATCACCCAAAATTCCCAAAACCCTAACTCTACCCAAAAACCCTAATTTGTACTTTGAATTCATGATTTAGGGCTAGGAAATTAGTGATTAGATGAAGGAATTAAGAGAGAATGAAGTTAAGAACACTTACCTAGGAAGGTATGGAGAAAAAGGCTCTTCAAAATCATCTATGGAGTGTTAGGGAGAAGAGTTCGTGTAGAAAAACTAGGAAAATCCCGTGCTGCTACTGTTCTGGAATTAAAACTATAACTGGGAAAAATTACCCTTCACGTTTGCGGGAAAGGGACCGCGTTCGCGAAGGGTAACACAGATAGGTTATCGCGATCGCGGAAGACGGTGTCGCGAACGTGGAGAAAAAAATGCTGAGGCCCAGGAACTTCTCCTATGCGAACGCGATGGAGGAAGTATGGCAAGCTACGCGAACGCGGTCAAGGGTCCGCGAATGCGAGAAGAAAGATGTCTAAGCCCTCAGGTAAGATGACTCTACGCGAATGCGAGGCAAGGGATGCGAACGCGATGAAGCAGAAGGTTAAAGCTACGTGAACGCGGAAGAGACCACGCGAACGCGTAGAAGAAATCGCATGCAACAGCTGAAGCCCAAAACATGCTACATTTTCTAAGTGCAAAACTACCCTGAACCACCTCCAATTCACTCCTAAGCCCTCGGGGCTCCTAACCAATCACTTACACTAACTCAATAACATCCTACGAACTTACTCGCGCGATCAAATTGCCAAACAACATCAAAATCAATGAATCAAGCCCCAAAATCATCATTTTCATTTCAAACTTCTTAAACTTCTAACTTTAGATAATTAGGTCCGAAACATGTCAAATGACATTCGATTCCGACCAAACTTCACAGAAAGCGCTTAACACATATTTAAGACTTGTACCAGGTGTCGGAACCAAAATACGAGCCCGATACCATAGTCTTTTATAGATTTTCATTTCCATTTTCCTTAATAATTTCAGAAAAACAATTTAACAGAAAAATTATTTTGGTCGGGTTCTAGACCTCGGATTTCGACTCCGGGCACATGCCCGAGTCCCATATTTTTCTACGGACCCTCCGGGACCGTCAAATCACGGTTCCGAGTCCGTTTACCAAAAATGTAGACCAAAGTCAACCTTAATCATATTAATATCAAAATTCTTCAAAGTTTTTCACATATTTCAACATAAACACTTTCTAACTACGCACCCGGACTGTGCACGCAAATCGAGGCAAACAAAAGTGTGGTTTTTAAGGCCTCAGAAGCACGGAACGAATGAGAAAACAGGTGATGACCCTTTGGGTCGTCACAATTAATCCCTTGTCTTGGATTTAATCTCTTGTTTGGAAACTTTATTTTATCTCGTGGTTGCTTTTAATATTCTCTTTTTATTGATTTCTTAAACTAGGAAAGCACATCCGAATGAACAAATTGAGCTCTTGTCGTACAACTCGTAATATGCTAGATCCGATTTTTAGCTTGTTGAGGAGTGAGGGTATAATTTTTGTTAACAAAGGTTTGAAATTGAAGTAGGACAGAAAATATCGTTTTAGGTCATTTCTTGTAGGACCTTTGTTTTTTAGGATGTTGAACTCTACATGAACAGGATATGTGCACTTTATAGGCAGCAGATTTCTCCAAATTCTCTTCCTTAGAGAAGCGTTTTATCGTTAATTCATTTGATTAGCATTTCCATACTTTTGTCACTCAAATCATTGTCTGAATCTGAAGAAATATCACCAATCCCATTAAGTTTATACAGATCAGACTTGGAAGAAAGTTGAGAATAAAACTTCCTTTTGTCTTTGTCACGTGAGTTACCGTCCCGTTTTCCCTATATTTTTTTGTTCTATGATTCAATATCAGTATTTGAATGAATCGGATAGAATTGAGTTGGTTTAAGTTGGAAATGAGACACTTAGTCTCTTAGAAGAAAGCTTGCTTTGGAAAAGTCAACCGGAAGTTGACTATATAGTTAGAAGGCTCGGATATGAATTCCGGTGATTTGGTTAGCTTCGGGGGATGATTTGTGACTTAGGAGTGCGATCGGAATCGAAATTGGAGGTCTGGTGTAGAAATAGCCTTGAATTGGCGAAGTTGGAATTTTGGCGAATTCCGGTTGATAGGTGAGATTTTGATCTGAGGGTCGGAATGGAATTTCGAGAGTTGCAGTAGCTTCGTTAGGTGATTTTGGATATGTTTGCAAATTTTTAGGTCATTCGGACGTTGTTTGGTCGGTTTTTTGATTGAAAGCGCATTTTGGAAGTTTTGATGAAAACTAGGCTAGAATCCGATGTAATTTATTGGTTTTAGCATTGTTTGACGTGTTTCGAGGATAGGAACAAGTTTGTATAAGGTTGTTGGATGTGTTGGTGCTTTTGATTGAGGTCCCGGGGGCCTCGGGGTGAATTCGGATGATTAAACGGAGATTGGAAGCTTGGTGTTGCAGCTGATCTGTGAGGCTTCTATTATTTCCGCATCTGCAGAAAAGGAGACGCTTAAGCGGTTCCGCAGATGCGGTGGGAGAGCCACAGAAGCGGCTAAGGGAGAGCCCAGGTGAATTCCGCAAAAGCGGAAATTGGTCGTGTTAGCGGTTCCGCAAAAGCGCAAAAGTAACCGCAAGAGAGGAAGTTGGAAAACCGCAGAAGCGGATGCATAGTCGCATAAGCAATTTTTGGGAGGTTTAATGATAACCACAAAAGCGGTCAAAAGACCACAGAAGCGGTCCCGCATAAGCGGTAGCGGGACCACAGAAGCGAAAAATGCTGAGGGTTAATGAACAGTGTTATCAAAATTTCAGAAGTTAGAAAAATATTTTGGGACTTCGGGAAGAGGCGATTTTGGGCGATTTGGAGAGATTTCGAAGGTCATTCCATCAGGTATGAATTTGTAGCATCGAATAGTGTCGTTATGGTATAAAAAAAAGGATTAAACACTGAAAATTCAAGGAATTAAAGTGTAAAAATGGAGGTTAGGGCTTGAAGCCTAAGAGAGTCTAAATTGACGATTTGAGGGGCCAAATGGACTCCGATTCTTGTGTATTTGATATGTACGGACTCGTGGCGAGACAAGGATTCCGAAGATGTGAATTTCATAATTTTTTGAGAAGTGGGCCCGGGGCTCGGGTTTTGCCAACTTCGTGTTTTTGAGTGTTTTTTCGAGTTCTTTCAATTGGGTTATGTTCCATTAGCCTATTTTGATGTATTCATTGTGGTTTTGACTAGATTCGACGCGCGAGGAGGTTGATTCTAGAAGAAGAGGCTTGGTGGGCTAGTCTTTAGCCAGTTTGAGGTGAGTAATTGATGTAACTGCTGCTCTGAGGGTTTGAAACCCCAGACTTTCACATCCTAACGTTATATTGAGGCGTGACACTCATTTCACGATGAGTGCGGGGTCGTATACTGTTGGGGATTGAGACTTAGTCCATCCTGAGTGTTAAATCCTACTATATTGGCGACTGAAATGCATACCTTGTTACTGTAAATTGGGCGTATTGCCGTGTTTGGGGCCTTGTGCCGACCTGTAGAATCCTTAGGGGATCTTTATGTGTTTTTTCTCACTTGTGTGCATAACATAAATTCTCAGTCATGTTTTCAAATATTAAAAACAATATAATAAATTTGTTTTATTCATGAACCTTAAATGAAAAGGATATGAGGGCTGAGATCCCTATAGTATATCATGCCTGATTGGCTGTGGACTTATTTGACTAAGATGGGTTGGGGACCCAGTGGTGGGGATGTTTCCTTGATATGGATCGGGCTACACGCCGTATCGATTATTATATATATTGATATTGAGGCGGAGAGCCTGTTTTATGCCAATACCTGGTTGATATTGCGCTTGGCTTGTAGGAGCCCCTCCGGAGTCTGTACACACCCCTAGTGAGCAACGTCGATGTAAAATAAGTGGAGCACAGCGGGTACTGGATTGTACCGTTATATGTGTTGTATTCTGTCATGCATTATTCTTTAACTGTATCAATTGTTATGTACTATTTCTACTGTTTTAGATATGTATTGCTAGATATAGAGTACCTTGTGCATTTCCTGTGTTTTCTTACTTTCAGACTTTAGTTATGTCTATTATCACTTGTTGGAAGTACTCACTTTGCTCCCTGCACCTTGTGTGCAGATCCAGGGCAGACTCAGGCTGAGTGATTCCAGTTGATTCAGAGTTCTTTCTGGGAGTATTTGAGGTAGCTGCAGGGCATTCGCAGCTGATGATTCTCCCCTCTATCTTTATCTTTTATTTTCGCATTTTTAGTATTAGACAGACTTTGTAGTAGGATATTATGTCGTCATTAGAGGCTCATGGTCGTGACACCGGGTCCTAGTTAGGCTGTTTGGGTATTTTGTTAGACTTTTCGCATTATTATCAGTATTTCAGATTCTTGTCTTTAATAATACTTAACTTTATCTGCTTAGTAAACGAGGTTATTGATATAAATGGTCGGGCTTTCCTAATAGTGTGCTGGGTGCCATCATGACCAGGTTGGGGTCGTGACAAGTTGGTATCAAAGCCTAGGTTACTTGGTCACGCGAGTCATGAGCCGGTTTAGTAGAGTCTCGCGGATCGGTACGGAGATGTCTATATTTATCCTCGAGAGGCTACAGAACCTTTAGGAAACTTCATATTCTTGGAATTCTTATTGTGCAACTTTGTTGATCCGAGAACTAAATTATGTTATTCTATTCACTCGCAGATGGCGAGAACCCGTGCTACCGGACGTGCCGGACGACCACCCATACCACCTACTGAGGCCACCAGAGGCCGTGGTTGCGGTCGTGGTTGAGGCAGAGCCGAGGAGGCAGCACCTGTTAACCCACCAGTTGCCCCGGCTCAGGAGCAGGCTCCAGCTGTAGACACTCCAGCAGCACCTGTCCAGGCACCAGCTGTGCCTATTATGATTCCGGGTCTTCAGGAGGCCCTAGCTCAGATTTTATCAGTTTGTACTGGCCTGGCTCAGGCCTTCTCAGCCACTACTGCAGCAGCTACTTCGCAGGCCGGGGGAGGCAATCAGACCCACGCTGCTTGCACGCCGGAGCAGGTAGTACAGGGTTTGCAGACACTAGAGGCACCACCAGTTCCGCAGGTTGCCCCAATTCAGCCGGTTGCCCTAGTTCAGGATGATGTGATTCCGGCTATGCCAGACAATGAGCAGCATCATCTTGAGAGGTTCAGCAGGCTTTCACCTCCTACTTTCAGTGGTGTTCCGGGCGAGGATGCCCAGGGTTTTCTCGACAAGTGTCGACGTATGCTTCGGACCGCAGGGATCTTGGAGTCGAGTGGGGTATCATTTACTACTTTTCAGTTTTGTGGAGCAGCTTTCACTTGGTGGGAGGCTTATGAGCGGCGTAGGCCGAGGGGTGCAGTGCCTTTGTCATGGCGGGAGTTTTCCACTCTCTTTCTGGAGAAGTGGGTACCGCAGTCTCAGAGGGAGGAGCTGCGTAGACAGTTTGAGTACCTTCATCAGGGAGATATGACCGTGACTCAATATGAGGTGAGATTTTTGGAGTTGGCTCGATACGCTCCATGGATGGTCTCGACTGATCGGGAGAGGATTCGGAGATTTGTGGATGGACTCACTTATCCCATCCGCATTCTAATGACCCGAGAGAGGATTCTAGGCCATACCTTTGAGGATGCTGTGGATATTGCTCGTGATGTTGAGATGGCTCGCCGTCAGGAGAGAGAGGAGAGAGAGGCCAAGAGGCCTCGTGGATCAGGTAGCTTCAGCGGTGCTCCGTCTAGGGGCCAGTTTCAGCTGGGCAAAGGTCGTTATTTCAGGCCTCATCAGTCGCCTCGTCCCGAGTATCGTGGGGCGTCTTCAGGCCGTGGTCCCCGGGGGTATCACCAGGGCCAGTCTGCACTTAGTGCCCTCCCAGCTCATAGCTCTTCACATGCCTCTTCAGCCCAGGGTTATTCTGCGCAGGGCGCATCGGCTGGTCATTCCGGCGCGAGGGGTTCCCATCAGTCCCCTTCTCCAGCATCTGGTATTTGCTTCAAGTGTGGCGAGTATGGCCACATGAGGAGGCAGTGTCCTCGGCGTCGTGGTAGCCAGTCTCAGCAGAGGGATCAGCCCTCCTCTTCTACTCTATCTGCTTCAGCACTATCCCAGTCAGGTAGGGGTGAGGGTCAGTCAGCTAGGGGTCGCCCTAGGGGTGGAGATCTACCTAGTGGTGGTCAAGATTGGTTCTTTGCGCTTCCAGACAGGAGAGATGCCATTGCATCTGATGCAGTTATTACAGGTATTATCTCAGTATGCCACAGGGA
>MU698757.1:5681-16155 GCA_026770625.1 Nicotiana glauca | reverse complement strand
GGGGGGGGGGGGCTTCTTCTTCTTGTTTGCACTATCCAATAGATGAGAGACAAAGGAATTGGATCTCGATTCGAGATCTTCGAGTTCCATCGGTCTGATATGCCGCTTTGGCTTATTTGAGTTGGGTTGTTCTTCCTTTTCAGGCGTTTCTTTCCTTTTGGTCCATGGAAGAACTACACGATTTTGCTATGAAATCCTCAGAGACGAGGCCAAATTGTTTGCTCAAAAGTTATCATGTGCTTTATGAGTGCAAAACAATACAAATAAATTATGGAAAAATCATAGCAAATCATAATAATCCTTTGGACCAAGCGAAGAACATGAAAATAAGTGCTCAAAATTAAGAGGATAATCATTAAAAGCCTTTATTGATAGTGTGGAGTTGGTCTGACTCTCCATAGAGAGGTTCAGAGCCTTACAATGGTATTCCTTTTCCCATAATATGGGTATTGTTGTGTGTTTTTTCTCTCTCGGGAATAGTGGCGAAGAAGCCCCCCCTTTTTCTAGGGCATCCACTCTTAGTATTTATAGATGTGAGCCGTGGCCACGCTGAGGTTCCGTCCCCATGGGGGAATGAATGGGCCGTGCCCTCGTAGATTAAATCAGACAAGGGTCGAATCCTGTTATGAATAAGTGGCCATACCACTTATTAATTGTGGATTAGTTCAAGACGAGATTAACTCCGTTAATTACCGTGAGATCGAATTCTGACCCATACAAGACCATTGGCTCAAGAAAAGTACAATCACAACCGTGGTAAAAAGAAATACAGTAGTGGATAAGCCGCTAAACACCCTTAAATAATTTCTTGAGACTAAAAAGGAAAACAGGACAATATTGCAAACGAGCTAAATGAACTTCTATTTTATTAATTTCAAACACAAATATTCATAGACAAGTCTCCATTTATTTATACAAAAGCCAACATGACCAAACAACAAATGATGACAACATAAACATAGCATCATTTCTTCACTTAGATAATTCAGCAGAAAGGTTGTTGGCCAAAGAAGCAATAGTTGTAGGAGACACTCCCCTAGTTCCACCTAGGTACCATTTCTTCATCATTACTACAACATTTGCATTTTTCACTTCAATTTCTGAGTCTTCTTTACCTTCTGTTGCCAAAGAAATCTGTAAACATTCATAAAGAAACATCAATTAGCCAAAATCAGAAACTGACTTAAAGCTCAGTCCAGTGTACAAGGTATTCCCGTGTTAGGGCAGGGTTCAAAGGAAGAGCCGCACCCCAAGTGCTGTGATGTAGACAGCCTAACCTAATGCAAGCATAAGCAGTTGTTTACATGGCTTGAACCCCTCACCTATAGATCACACGGAGTCAACTTTACAGTTGCTCCAAAGGATGTGATGTACACAGTCTACCCTAATGCAAGCATTAGTATGGGTTTTCATGGCTCGAACCCTTGATCTATAGGTTACATGGAGGCAATTCTACTGTTGCTCCAAAGGGTGTGATGTATACAGCCTACCCTAATGCAAGTAACAGTGGCTATTTCTACGGCTCGAACCCCTAACATATAGGTCACGTGGAAACAATTTTACCTGTGCTTTAAGGGTGTGTGACGTAGACAGCCTACCCTAATTCAAGCATTAATAATTGTTTCCACGGCTCAAATACTTAGCCTATTAGGTCATATAGAGACACCTTTACCGTTTCTTCACGGCCGCCTTTCAGAATTAGAAAATGACTTGATGACATTAATTTACATCTTACCTTTGCAATGCCAGAAGCAGCTGGAAAATAGTATGTTATAATTGAACTTTTCTTGAAATACTTAGACTGGAAAAATTCAACAATTTTCTCAAGTGCTTCTTCTTCCTCTTCTTCATATTTATCCACTTCTGCTAGACGGTCGCGTACAGCACTCTCTAGCTGCACTCCATATTGTGAACCTTTGATTTCTTTAATCACAACTATCCTCAAGAATTTATCCACTGGAGCTGCAAATTTATGACATTTAAAATATTTTATTCCTACTCATTTATCTCTTTTTAGATTTTTTTATCTTAATGTCGACAACCAGGGGCGGAGCTAGTAGTCTGGGTATAGATTTGGCTGAACTTAATAACTTTTGTTACTTTTAGTTTAGAATTCAGTTATCAACACTGAAAGTTGTCGCTCAAAAATTCTGGCTCCGCCGCCGTCGTCGACAACTTATGGAAAACAAGAATATATAGTCATTAGTGAAGATTTTACCATTAACAATAGCCTCAAAGAAGTCATCATTTACATTTAATTCAGCTCCTGGTTTGCCCTTCCATTGCTGCAAATGAGTCACAATTTCTGGATCCACGTAAACTCCAATTGCAGTGAATTTAATTTGGAGGAAATGTATCTCTATGTCAGTTATTCCTGATAATAAAAACATTCAGAATACAAAAAAAAAATCTTACATTGTCGTTGTATATAATTAAATACAAAAAAAAAACAAAGATTTTTACCATGGATCAACATAGATAAAAATTAAAGAAGTTGTGGTAAAAGTTTTTTTTTTTTTTACCATGACCCATCAAAGATAAAGGCTTAGTGTTGATCATAAACTGAGAAGGAAAAGGAAATTCATCCACCATCACTTCGTTCTTTCCCACTGTATACACAAAAATTAAACAAATTTTAGAACACGTTAATCAAGAATCTCTTTTACTCAACAAATACAAAAGTAATAAAATAAAATTAGAAAAAATGAGAGAAACTTTTAAAATGGCTTACTCTTTATGTTGACTGAGAAAACTTTAGCAGAAGACTAGGTGATTTTGAGAATGAAATTACGGAATTAAAAATATGAAAGTAAGAATGATAATAAGTATTTGTGTGGAATATATAAGGGTTAATTTATTAGGAGAACTTTTAGCTACCACTCAATCTACCTTCCACCAATGGGACTTGTTAGGTACGATAGACCTTTTTTTTTTGGTCAAAAGAAGACAAGGTTGGCACGAATAATTAGAAAGGGTGGTATGAATTTGTAAAATTTATAGCCTATAATTTTTAGTTCCTAATCACATTTTTTTTACAGTTATTAGTCACATCAGTCATTAAATTTAGGATAATTTGGTTGTATGTGTTTCTCCTAATCAATGGTTTGAAATAAAAAAATAAACAAATGTAGTCCGATGTACAAAATATTTCGCACTCACACAAGGTCTAGGAAGAGCCGCACCTTAGATGTGGATAGCCTACCCTAATGCAAATATTAGTGGTTTGTGACACCCTAGACAAATTTCACATCGACAAACAAGGGTAAGATGTTGGGTATATAAGTAATAATAGGTAAATTAGACTATAATTGGGCCCTAAAGAACCACATTTTTGTATAGCTTTTACGGTAAAAAGTGATAACAAAATGCTCTGATTAGTGTTTTTCATGCTTTGCAGGCTATATCCAATAAAAGAAGTCTGTGGAGTACATTTGGGATCAAATACGGAGAAAATGAGGCCAATCATACAATATCCACAAAGTGCACCAAGCGAAAGGACAAAACCAGAACTGAAGCTGGTCTGTCACTGTCCGGGCATAACCGCGGCAGGACGCATAAACTTCAGGGACCAAAGTGCAAAACACGGGATTTTAAGCCCTAAACCCTATATTAAATAAAGAAAGCGGGCCAAGAAAGGCAGAAGGATTTTTTGGAAATGAAAAACATCAGAAGGAAGGGCAAGAGGCAAGGAGGATCATTAGGCATCAATTTTTAATATTCTTCTTTGTTCTTTTACCTTTGAATATGAATTCTTTTGTGATTTTTGTTATTGTCACGAGTAGCTAAATACTTTAATCTAAGGTTTTGGTAAAACCCGTTGGGGATGACTTGGTTGTTATATTAATATAGTTTTGAATTGGTTGTTAATCTCTATTTTTTCATCTATATTTTGATTCTGGTTAATTGAAAAGGCCCTCAATTATCCGTCCCTATTTAGTGTGTATATGCTTGAGAGAGAGTGCATATTTAGGTGATTGTATGAACAACATCACTCCCGGAGTATAGACGAAAGTCATAACCGAGGGTTTAGATGTTGGATTAGAGATAACGATACTAACCATATGGTGAATCTAGCTAGCGTAGCTTGAGAAAGTGTGTCTATTAAATTATCATAACTGCTTGAGAAAGACTTATGATAGCTGGAGCGTTCGTGATTGATAGAGACAACTATGTCTCAGTTATAGAACATATTCAACCAAGGAAATCAATAACGGGGGAACCCGTCACCTTAGACCTTATTCCAACTGTTTACACATCAAGCATAGTTAATTTTCAACTGTTAATTATTTTCAGTTTTTTAGTTGTTAGAAATATCATCAATTGGGAATCACAAAGTTTGTGAAAATTGATTGTGTGAATTTAGTAAGTCTGACAAGAGTACTTGATACATTAATTCTCTGTGGTTCGACTCTAGGCAGTATTACTCAGACTATATTTGCAACGCCCGCATAGTCTTTTGCGAGACTTAGTTGAGCGTGATCAAATTTTGGCATCGTTGCCGGTAAATTAACGGTGTTATCAATTATAATTAAAAGAAATCAAAAATTCTAAGTAGTCAGTTTTCTCTATACCCAATCTTTCATTGAAATTATAACGTTTGAACTCTTGTGGAAATCAGGTGTATGCCTAGAAGTTCTTCGAGGACTGGAGAACTGCTAGAAGGGCTCACAGACCTCGATAAAACATTCAGGGCATTGAACCGTGCCAACAAGAGACTTCAACAATCCAAACAATCGCACCAGCTCGAATTAGACATGGGTGACGTAGACAACGTCAACGGAAATGTTGGGGACCCACCAGCAAACCCCAATGCAAGGATAGTGGCACCTCTTGTGCCCGAGGCTGTACTTTATGACTGGGCATAGCCCATAACTGAAAACCTGGCCACTGCCATAGCTGTGCTCGCCATCCAAGCGGAGACTTTCCAGATAACCAACAATATACTGCATCTGCTACAGAATAAAGGATTTTTCTCCGGGTCACACATTGAAGACCCGCAGCAGCACTTGAAAAATTTTCTGTCAATTTGTATGACCCAAAGGCAGCCGAATGTGACCCCGAAAGCTATCAAGCTACTACTGTTTCCATTCTCTGTGATCGGAGAAGCTCAGACTTGGCTAAATTCGCTCCCTATCAATTCTATAGCCACCTGGGAGGAATTAGTCAAGCAGCTTCTTAATAAGTTCTATCCACCCAATAAGACTGCAAGATAAATTGATGAAATATTGCAATATAAGCAGCAGCCGACTGAGTCCTTGCAAGAAACTTGGGAAAGATTTAAAGGGATGCTAGTGAAGTGCCCTCACCATGGCATTCCAAACCAGATGCTTGGCGAGAGATTCTACAAGAGGTTAGCTGACAATTTAAAAGCAAATGTGGATGCTTCTGCTGGAGGTGCATTTTTGAGTAAGACATTCACCAAGTGCAAAATCCTTCTTGATAGGATGTCACAAAATTCAGGGTGGATGACTAGAGCAACAACACTGGCACCCATAGTGCATTCAGTTCCTCTTTACCCAAATAATTCACATGCAGAGAATATAGACACACTCATGACCCAGATGAGCATATTGACAAAGAAGATTGATGAGATGGGTACAAAACAGGTACACATTATTGATACAACAAATGGAGGATTGTGTACACCTTGTATTAATCAGTCTTATGTATGTTCATGGAGCGGAGAAGGCGAAAATCAATGGGCAAGGGAAGATATGAATTATGTTAACAACTATGGGGGTCAGAGACAAGGAGCACATCAGTGGAGACCGCCACATAATCAGCAGTACAGGTCTAACATGCAATATCCTGGGGGTACGTATCCTCGGAACCAAATGGTTTCAGTACCATATCGGAAACTATAGGGCTATCCACAGCAAAATCAGCAACAATTAGCTTATCAACCACCTCCTCAGCAACAAGATAACAATATGGTGGAAATCAGGGGTATGCATCAGCAACTCATTGGGCCAAATAATAAAGTGCAGGAAAAATTGACAGTGCATAATTCAACCATAAAGAACATAGAAACGCAATTGGGACAACTGTCCATGGCTTTGAACAACCGTCCTTAGGGAACCTTGCCTGCGGACACTAACATAAACCCCAAGGAGCAAAACTCAAATCAGCTGATGGCAGTCAGTCTCCGAAATGGGAGAGATTTAGATAGAGAGCAGGAAATTGCACAAGCCAGCAAGGATACTGCACCAACCACTCTTGTTCCGTTAGAGGTGGAGGAACCAACAGAGCTTACTGAAGTGGTGGTTGAGCAGAGTCAGGAGGAAAAAGGAAAAGAAAAGATGGATGAGCAAGCTGCAGAACAGGCGGCACCTCTTGTGCCAGAAAATTCCAACATAGAGAAGCCAGCAAGCAATGCACAAAGGATGATACCTGTACCCTTGCTCAAAGACTGGTTAAACAAAAAGAAAGAAGTTTAATACAAGAAATTTATGAAGATGTTGCATCAGATTCAGTTGAATATTCCTTTGATGGATGCTTTGAGGGAGATGCCCGATTATGCAAAGATGATGAAAGATTTAATGTCACGAAAGTTGGATTTTCAGGATCTTTCCACTGTGACTCTCACACAGACCTGCAGCGCAGCAGTGACAAGACCGATGGCTCAAAAGATGTCTGATCCTATTACTTTTACTATTTCGTGCACAATAGGTAGCTACGCCTTTGCAAAGGCCTTATGTAATTTGAGGGCCAGCATAAATCTGACGCCGCTGGCTGTATACACTAAATTGGGCATCGACAGAGCTAGACCGCTTCTATACTGCTATAGCTGGCCGATCGCATGGTCAAAAGGCCAATTAGTATTCTTGGTGAAGTGTTGGTGCAAGTGGGGAAGTTCGTGTTCCCAGCAGACTTTGTTATCCTGGACTGCTAGGTAGATGAGGAGAACCTCTCATTCTGGGTAGACCATTTTTGGCAACTGGTAGAGCACTGATCGATAGTGAGACTGGGGAACTAAAAATGAGACTGAACGATGAAGAAGTCATATTCAATGTTCATCAATCTATGAGAAGACCCAACAAATATGCTAATTTCTCTTTAGTGGATGCAGTAGATGTTATTCTGCAAGAGGACGACGCGACCCTGACTGTGAAAGACCCATTGGATGCATGTCTGAAAAATCTAGAAGAGATAGATGGTGAAGGGTTAGCTGAATGGGTCATGGAACTTGAAGGCCGAGGACTCTGGACAAGGGAACCTCAATTTGAGTCCCTTGAATTAGAAAAAAGGGCTACACCTCCAGCAAAGCCATCAATAGAAGAACCACCCAAACTGGAGCTAAAGCCACTCCCAAATCACCTCAGGTATGTGTTCTTGGGCCCTGATTCAACCTTGCCTGTTATTATATCGTGCGGTTTGCTAGATGTGCAGGTCGAACGGCTCTTACAGGTACTGCAAGAAAACAAGACTGTCATTGGCTGGACCATGGCAGACATAAAGGGTATCAGCCCAGCCTTCTGTATACATAAGATTCTCCTGGAAGAGGGGCACAAACCTTCCAGAGAATATCAACGAAGACTGAACCCAAACATGAAAGAGGTTGTAAAGAAGGAAGTGATAAAATGACTAGATGCAGGAATTATCTTCCCCATCTCTGATAGTAATTGGGTCAGCCCTGTCCAACGTGTGCCGAAAAAGGGGGGGAATGACTATTGTAAAAAATGACAACAATGAGTTGATCTCAAGTCGTACAGTCACAGGGTGGAGAATTTGCATGGATTACCGGAAATTGAACACCGCTACCCGAAAGGACCACTTCCCCTTGCCTTTCATTGACCAAATGTTGGACAGGCTGGTCGAAAGATCGCACTTTTGTTTCTTAGATGGATATTCGGGGTACAATCAGATATCAATAGCCCCCGAAGATAGAGAGAAAGCATCATTCACATGTCTGTATAACAACTTTGCCTTTTGGAGAATGTGTGACGACCCAAAGGGTCATCACCTGTTTTCCTCATCTGTTCCGTGCTCTTGAGGCCTTGAAAACCTCATTTTCTATTGCTTCGATTTGCGTGCGCAGTCCGGGCGCGTAGCCGGAAAGCTTTTATGTTAAAATATATGAATTCTGTGAAAAATTTGAGAAATTATGATATTAATATTGATATAGTTGACTTTGGTCAACGTTTTTAGTAAACGGACCCGGACCCAAGATTGGACGGTACCGGAAGGTCCGTAGAAAAATATGGGGCTCGGGCATGTGCGCGGAGTCGAAATCCGAGGTCCAAAACCCCGGTAAAAGAATTTTTCTGCTAAATTATTTTCTGAAATTATTAAGGAAAAATAAAAATGAAAATGAGTTAGAAAATATAGGTATCGGGCTCGTATTTTGGTTCCTATGCCCGGTGCAGGTCATAAATATTGGTTAAGCGCTTCCTGTAAAGTTTGGTTGAAAACGGACGTCGTTTGACGTGTTTCGCGCCTAAATAGCTAAAGTTGGAAGTTATGAACTTTGAAATGAAATTTATGAGTTTTGGGGTTTGATTCGTTGAATTTGATGTTATTTTGGCGATTTGATCGCGCAATCAAGTTCGTATGATGTTTTTGAGTCAGTGTGCATATTTGGTTTGAAGCCCCGAGGGCTCGGGTGAGTTTCGGATAGGTAACGGGATGTTTGAACTTAGTAAAAGTTGCAGAAAATCTGCAGCAGGTGCTCAGTGAAATCCTTCTATGCGATCGCATAGGTATAGCTGCGATCGCATAGAGCAAAGTCCAGGGCCCCCAAAAATCCTTCTATGCGATCGCATTAGGCTTCATGCGATCGCATAGTGTGACATTTCCCTCTTACGCGATCGCACTCTCTCTGATGAGATCGCATAGTACAACCTGGCCCCCCTCACTTTTTTCTTCTATGCGTTCGCATGGCTTATTATGCGATCGCAGTGTTTACTCTCATTACTCTATGCGATCGCAATGCCTTCTCCGCGATCGCATAGAGCAATTTTTGCCCAGTTAATTTTTTAAAAACGGGACAGAACCAGTGCACTCGGATTTGTCACTCTTTTATCACGAACCCTCTTCTCTCCCAAGCCCTAGGAAGCCATTAACGCCCCCAAGCTACAAGACCCTTTGAGTAAGTAATTTTCCGCTTATTTCCTTCACTTTTATTTCATTAATTAACTAGTTTCTAAGCCTAAATCATGAAATCAAGGTAGAAATCATGGGTTTTGAGCAAAGTTAGGTTTTTGAGAATTTTGGGTAATTCAACCCAAATTTGGGGTCGAATCTTAAAACAAATTATCTGTTTGCACTCGTGGGGGTATGGGTGAATTTATTTTGGCTCGAACCTCGGGTTTTGACCAAGCGGGCCCGGGGTCGGTTTTACAAATTTTGGACAGAATATTAAAAGGACTTTAATTAGGCAATTGGGCTGGTTTATTGAGTAGAATTGATGATATTAAATAAATTGTGTATAGATACGATTGAATTGGAGCGAAATTCGAAAGGAAAGGCATTGCTTGAGGACTGAGTTGACCGTAAACCTTCAAGGTAAGTGTTTGATCTAACTTTGGCTTGAAGGAATAGGATTAGAGTATAATAAATTGCTATTTGCTAAATGATCGAGTGCGGTGTATAGGCGTGGTGACGAGTGTCTATGCACCTGAGTCTAGCATGACCGTGGATTTTTATTTGTACATGTCTTGAGATAAATCTGGAAATTCACTTAAGTTAAAGTATAATTTACTACGACTGTGCAGAGTTGAGAATTAAATTGGGAAATATTAATATTGTGAAACGTTGGCTCGAATGATAAATACTATTGAGTTAAAGTTGAAATTATTGAAATGCATTGTGATACATCCCTTGCCGGGATGGTTAAAATTACTGAGTATTACCCTTGCCGGGTTGTAAAAGTTATTATTATTGTTCCCTTGCCAGGACCCAGCTGTTATTGTTGTTACTCCCTTGCCGTGCTATTTCTGATTATAATTGCACGAAGGGTCATTCCGTGCAATGTTGTGACTAATTATGCACGAAGGTACATTTCGTGCTCTGAATTGATTATATTTGCACGAAGGGTTATTCCGTGCCATGAAATGAGAGTTATTTGAGGAAAAGCACGAAGGGTGATGCCGTGCATTTTTATATGATTGTTTTGGTGAGAATGAGAGTAAAAGCACGAAGGGTGATGCCGTGCAACTATTGAATTTCTTATTCTGTGATAATTATTGTTGTGCCCTATTTATACTCCCCACAGCATGTTCCCTCCATCTTATTTATTTAGCTTCAGTATTTCTGTTGTTTTGGTGTATATATGTATATAGAATTGTACAGGTTGATTAGGTAGTCCTGTCTAGCCTCGTCACTACTTCGCCGGGGTTAGGCCAGACACTTACCAGCACATGGGGTCGGTTGTGCTGATACTACACTCTGTGCATTTTTTTGTGCACAGATCCAGGAGCAGATTTCAGACAGCGGCAGTAGGATATTTATTCCAGGAGTTATCATCAGCTCGGGG
>MU698755.1:0-12206 GCA_026770625.1 Nicotiana glauca | reverse complement strand
GCGAGGCCCCTTCCTCTTATCTCTTTTTAAGAGCTTAAGGAAGTGCTTCTATATTTAAACCCAACAAAATGCTTGTCTTTAACCAATGAGGGACAAAGTGCAAAAGCTAAAGTTGCCTTTTCACCTTCTTCCCTCATTTCTCATTCACACCACCACTTTAACCCCAACATTTCCTATTTTGAGATCTAAAAGATACACAGTTAATAACTGGAAAAAACATTAAAATGAAATTTATTAGTTACCATACCATGTTCTAATAGCTAGGAACAAGTCTCAAGATAAATAATAAGCAAAAGTAAAGCTTACACTCACCAAGGTGAAGATTCAACTGTAAATAACAAACATTAATGATTAAAACCCTTGGATATTTATATAATTTTATGGTCTATAATTATTTACAACTTGCCATAACAAATTAAATTCGAAAGTTCAAAATTGAGAAGAAAAGGAAATAAGTTAGATTAAGATAATGTACATTAACTAGGTTCCCATTATTTTTTTGGTTGAAAATCTTAATCAGATTTTCTAATAAAAACAACTAGCTAGAGCCCTATTTGTATCCACTTAATGAATATGTCTTATCGTGAAGCAATAATTCGAGTATTATTGAACTTATTTTGTTTTTAATCCAAAATAGTATTGGTACATGTGTGATGCGCGGTCATTATTAAAGAATATTTATTAGATCAAACGATGTTATGATTTGTTTGAGCAAATTAGGTTATATGGTTTAACAAAAATTTATAACTATCGCTTTATCTCACTTCTACTATCCAATAATAAAAATTATATGTATTAAATTAAAAGAATCATAAAATCATCGAATAACTTTTGGATAAAACTCAAATATTACAATTATATAATTTGTGCTACAAACAATCTTAAAGTGTAACATGATTCTAACCAATTTAAAATTTCTTTAATTATTATTTTTCTAACTTTATTTGTTATTTCTTCATCATTAAATCTTCAATCGGGCGTCCTATTGTAACTTGTGATTAAGATCATAAAGTGGTTCATTTGTGGGCGATGTGCACAAATAGTCACTAACAGTTCCTGTCTTTATTTTAAAGCCAGTATTTTAAATGTCTTTAGTCTTTAGTCACTGGTTTAATAAACTTTAACTGACCGAACGAAAATACTCTTCTGCTCATGTCCTTAACTTCAAGACTTCAGGACTACATGTCCTTAACTTTTGAACTTGAAACTCTAAGTTCATGACTTCAAGGCTACATGTCCTTAACTTTTGAACTTGGAACTCAAACTTCAAGACCAAGCGTCCTTAACTTTTGAACTTGTAAGTCAAAGTTAAGGACCTATTGTCCTTAACTTTTGAACTTGTAACTGTAAGTTAAGTACTGCTTGTCCTTAACTTTTGAACGTGTAACTGTAAGTTAAGAACTGTCTGTCCTTAAATTTTGAACTTGAAAATCAAAGTTAAGGACCTATTGTCCTTAACTTTTGAACTTGTAGCTGTAAGTTAAGGACGGCATGTCCTTAACTTTAAAACTTGTAACTATAAGTTAAGGACTGTATGTCCTTAACTTTAGAACTTGTAACTGTAAGTTAAGGAATGCCTTTTATCTATGCGAAATTTTTATACAGGAGAAAGTTTCACATCTCGAATATAATAACTTAATTTTGTTCAAAGTTTGGCTTTCCAAAGTCAGTAGTATGCAATTCATTTTTAAAATATAAATTAGTACTCTTTATCAATTACTGGTTGTTTCAACTACACCTCCTTTAAAGTTAGTATATATTCTCCAACACTGCAGTTGGAGCGATTATGATCCCATGTAACTTAATATGTCTTGCTGACTAGAAACAGGATACGAATGAATTTATCAGATAGGAGGTATGCCTGCTTGAGTAGTCCTTCAACTTGACGTAGTAACCTAACTCGACACATGAAAGAGATAGAATAAAAGGTAATACAGTCTTTTCATATTAATTTGAATATACTAATGGCTATTATTGCTAAGTATTAAAAATATTGGATAAAAAGTAAATATCACTTTAAAAAGTAGATACCCCACACAATTTTTACTTCATTTGTAGATATATGTTTATTTGGAAATAGGCCCATAAGAGATATTGATTCGTCTTGACCTTTAATAACGCCAAAAAAATAATGCGACAAAAAATTGTACGCGCTTGGATTTAGAAAGTATTTTGACTCGGAGGGAGTCAACATTATTATGATCATCTTTTATCCAACATATTTTTTGATACAAATTTAGCTTCAGTAACTTGATTTGTATGTCTTATAATAATTAACCTCGTGTCATTATTAAATACTGTAGTTTTGAGTTATGCATATGCATATTCTTATACAAAAATCATGTCTTATTTAGTAGATTATTACAACATTTGTTCAATTTATTAGTTTGTAAATTACTTGTATTTTTTAAAATCTTTATTTATCCTTTTCTTTCCTTCAGCTTTTTTATTTTTTCTAAAGACTAAACTAATAATTTCTACATTTATAAATACAGAGATCCAGAACGTGAAATAATACTTTTTTGTGTTCTATTATACTAGTAATTATGGGTGAAGCGTTTCATTAGTTTATTTAGCATTATGTTAATAACTATTATTTTAGCAGTATGTACAATAAGCAGTTAATTTTGTTTTAATGTTTTTATAGCATAATATTTTTTGTTTTAATTTCAATTATTATTAAAATGACCTTTATTATAAATTTATTAGATTTTTTAAAATTATTATGATTTGCTTTGAATTTCTTCATTTAACTTTTATCATCATAATTCAAAAAACCTTCTCATTTCTAATTCAAAAACTCTTATAATTTATTTTAAGTGTATTTTGTTTTCTCTTCTTGTTCCTTGTATATCGTTATTGCATTATTCCTTACTTAATTTTATTATATTATCACGCGATTTTTTATTAGCTTGTCACATAACTTAATGATTACCATTACTCACCTTTTAAATAGTATAGATAATATGAATTTACTTAATCCTAAAATTTTATTCTTTTATTATTTGAAGTTATCCATAATATTTCAGAGTATCATTTATTTACTTTATTTTTTAAGTTATTATGTCTGAATGACATTTTAGTTAATTCTTAAGTTAATCCAAAGTATAATTAGCATCACACTATCCTCCCTCTTTATAAATTATTATGCCTAAATGACATTTTAGTTTGTTTTTTCTATCTAGTATTTTACCAATAACTTAAAGAGTGAAATATCTTATTCTAAATTGTAATGATTAATACTTCAATTTATTTGAGTAAAACACAAGAACCCATTACATCTAGTTCAGGATTCTTCCCAAACATCTTATCAACAAGATTCAAATAAGCCTCCATAGTTCTTCTATAACGACCCGATCGGTCGTTTTGAACTCTAGCATGTCGTTCGACAGTTTGACACCATGAGTAGCTTTATTTCAGATATTATAACTCGTACGCGTGGTCAGAATTAAATTTTGGAAAGTTCGGAGTTGATTTTGAAAGAAAATTTTTATTTCGAAAGCTTTACGTTGGAGGAATTGACTAAGATTGGATTTTTGAGTAAACGACTTCGGAATCGGGATTTGAAGGTTTCAGCAGGCTCGTATGATGATTTCGGACTTGGACATATGTTCGGATTGAGTTTTGGATGACCCAGGAGCATTTCGGCATCTATTGTAGAAGTTGACATTTTGGAAGAAATTCATAATTTCAATGTTATCGATGTCCATTTGGGATTCTGAGTCTAGGAATAGCTCTGTATGGTGATTCTGGAATTGAAAATGCATCCGAAAGTGGATTCACAGATCTGTAGGTCATTTTGGAGTTATTTGGCTAAAGGTGGAAATTTGAAGGTTTTTGAGAAGTTTGACAGGAAGTGGACTTTCTGATAACGGGGTCGGATTCTAATTTTGGAAGTTGGAATAGGTCCGCAATATTGAATGCGACATGCGTACAAAATTTGAGGTCAATCGGACGTGATTTGTTAGGTTTCAGCATCGAATGTGGAAGTTTGAAGTTTAAAAGTTCATTAAGCTTGAATTGGAGTGCGATTCATGATTTTAGCATTGTTTGTTGTGAGTTAAAGGCTTGACTAAGTTCCTATTATGAAGATTTGCTAAGCCTGCTTCATCTGGTGTAACCGCACTTGCAAGTTCTTGGACGCAGGTGCGGAGCCCCAGAAACGGCAAGCACGCAGATGCTATTTTGGTGGGGAAGTGCTGAGACCCCAGATGCGGTCATCTCACCGCAAAAGCAAGACTGTACCTGCGGAAAGGAAGGCATAGAAGCAAAAGTGGGCAGCTAGGGGATTGACCGCAGAAGCGGAATATTTGTGCACCTACGGAAACGCAGAAGCGGTCAAGTGACTGCAGGTGCAAGGATCGCTGGGCAGAGGAGGATTCTTAAAAGCGGGACTTTGTGGGTCCTTTTAAATTAAATTCTATATTTTTGAGTCCTTGAACACTTCATTTAGAGTCACCTCAATTTACCTGCACAGTCCAGGCGCGTAGCCGGAAAGCTTAAATATGAAAATCTATGAAAAATGATAAAACATTTGCTATAAAATGAGTTCATTTGACTTCGGTTAATATTTTGCGTAAATGGACCCGGACTCGTAATTTGACGGTCCCGGAGGGTCCGTAGGAAAATACGGGACTTAGGCGTATGCCCGAAATTGAATTCCGAGGTCCCAAGACCAAGAAATGAATTTTTTTTTAAAATTGTTTTCTGAAATTGTGTAAAGTATTTTAAAATGAAATTTGATTAGAACAAGATGGTATCGGGCCCGTATTTTGGTTCCGTCGCCCGGTACATGTCTTATATATGATTTAATACGTTTTTGTTGAATTTGGTAAAAAATGGATGTCATTTGATGTGATTCGGACCTATATTGTTAAAGTTGAGGTTTAAGAAGTTTTGAAATATTTCATCGATTTTGAGGTTTAATTTGTTGTTAATGGTGTTATTTTGGCAATGTGATCACACGATTAAGTTAATTTGATGTTATTGAGTTAGTACGTATGTTTGTTTAGGAGCCCCGAGGACTCGGGTGTATTTCGGATGTGTTTCAGAAAGTTTTGGTCTTAAGAAAAGTTACAGAAAACAGCTATTTTGGTGTACTGATATTTTCTTTTTCGCATTCGCGGGATGGCCCTCACGAATGCGATGTGTAAATTATGCTGAAGGAATTTCCTTCTACGCGAAAATGTAGCTCAGGTCGCGAACGCGAGGCTTTGGGGGGTTATCCCTTTGCGAACACGGTCCTGGCCACACGAACGCGAAGGCTAATTGAGCCTTGGGCGGGGGTGGGGAATTTGTCTTACCCAAACACGACCCATTGGACGCGAACGCGGGGGCTTGAGGAGATTCTTCTCCGCAAAAGCAAGCCCGTTTACGCGAACGCGAAGGTCTACAGACCTGACTCATCGTGAATGCGAAGAACATTGTTGCCCAGTTATTTTAAAGTCTTAAAAATAGAACAATTACGGGATTTTCATAAAATTTCATAAACCTCTTCTTTTCCAAAGCTCTTAGGCTATTTTCGAAGCATTTTCTCACCATAACCTCTTGGGTAAGTATTTTTTAACTTGTTATCTTCCATTTTTATCAACACCCATTAGATTTCTAGGCCTAAAACATGAGATTAAGGGTAGAAAATTAGGGATTGGGTAGAGTTAGGGCTTTTTGATTAATTATAATTTAGACCTCATTTTGGGGTCGAATTCTAGAACTAATTATATATTTGGGCTCGTGGGTGAATGGGGAGTCGGATTTTGGCATTGAAATTGAATTGTTTAGCGTTTATTGCTGTTATCAAGTCGATTATGTATAGATACGACTGATTTGGAGCTGAATTTGAAAGGAAAGGCAGTGTTTGAGGCTTGAGTTGGCCGTGGAAGTTTGAGGTAAGTGTCCGGTCTAACCTTAGCTTGAGGGATTAGGAGTTGTGTCCTATTTGCTAATTGCTTCTTGTTGAGTACGACGTATAGGCATGGTGACGAGTATCGATGCGTTGGTGTCGAGCATGACCGTGAGTTCTAAATTGATAGTTGTTGTGTTTAAATGATACTACAGATGTTTTAATTGATGATTCTCGATATTGGGCAAGGATTGAATTTATTCACGTGGATTTTATTTATGATTGAGTATTGGTATTAATTGAGCTGAGTAGGAGTTGAGTTAGGATTGGGCTGATTCTCCCTTGCCGGGATGTTTGTTTTGATCTCGTTGTTCCTTTGCCGGGAAGTTATTATATTGCTTTTGTTCCCTTGCCGGGGGGATTCCTTGTGATTTTGTGTTGGCTTGTAAATAGGAGGGGGTGGTACGCCTACCACAAGATCTAATAAAATGGGAGCGGGTGGTACGCCTACCACGAGATTTAATAAAATGAGAGCGGGTGGTATGCCTACCACGAGATTTAATGTAATGGGAACGGGTGGTACGCCTATCACAAGATATAATGAAATGGGAGCGGGTGGTACACCTACCACAAGATATGAGAAATGGGATCGGGTTGCATGCCTGCAACGAGATGTGAACCGAAAGTGAAATCTGCCTTTGTTTTCCTTATCCATGTTAGAAGTTGAATTTTGGTTTCCTAATGTCACGACCCGGATTTTCCACCATCGGGAGTCGTGATGACGCCTACTGTCAGAGCTAGGCAAGCCAAGCATTAAAACCTTTTCGGATAACAACACAACAGTAATAACAATAATAAACCTTTAAATAAAAGCGAAAGTCTTTCACAGCATAAATAACTGGAAACAAAAAATGCGGAAGCTTAACATTTCACTACCCAAGACTGGAATCGCTATCTCACGGACTACTAATGAATGCTACAAATAAGTCTGAATAGAAAAATACATCGTGTCTGTCTCGGTACAATGAAAACAAACAAAAAATATGGAAAGGGACTCCGGCCTGCGAACGTCAGCTAGGCTACCTCGTGGTCCCTGGACTGAAGTCAGCTCTCACTCAACGTGCTATTGCTGTGGTCCAAAAGCTGCTCCGGTATCGTGATCTGTGCAAAAAGCACAGAAGTATAGCATCAGCATAACCGACCTCATGTGATGGTCAGTGCCTGGCCTAACCCCGGCGAAGTAGTGACGAGGCTAGACAGGACTACCAAATCAACCTGTGCAGTTCAATATATACATGTTGTTATACCCCCATTTTAACACGGGTCAAACTAGAGTATAACATATTGGTAATTTTGAAGGTTTAATTAATTAAAGAGAATCGCCACCTAATTATTTTAAAGGTGAATTAGGACACCTATTTACAAAATAATGCTTAAAGTTAACTCTGTTTTATGGCCTACTTAACCTTTAAGACTATGAGTAAGGGTTCTAACTAATCTATAGGGAAGGTTATAAAAGCACCCTATGTAATCCGTTAATTGCGGTTAACCGACCAAACTTAGATTAATTCACTAGTTAAGATGATAACTATTAAAAGCCTTTAAAAGTGAGAAAAGCTGATTGTGATAAATCAAGATAAATATGTTGAATACCGTATTTCAAGTTCTGAAATCGAAGCAAGCAAACTTTGTTAAAACTTTCCAAAACGTAAGAAAGAATAGTTAAGTTAACCAATTCACACTTATAGCAAAAAAACTGTTTGACATAAAAGAAAGATTTCAAAACTTTTCCCATTAGTATTAAAGACTAAAGACTTTATGTTGATCTGTTTTAGGGCCAAATGTGCTCAACTCTATTTGAAACAAAAATAATTCCATACTAGATTGTATTAAAACCTTTAAAGAAAAGACAGTATGTAATTTAAATATATTTGTCAGGCTAGGCGTTACTATAGGAATCCGTTTTTTATTTACTAGTTTTAGATTTTTGGCTGAGACAAAAATTATGTTTAATAAAATAAAGGTTTTAACATGCAACTCCAAAATGGATACTGACTCGATCAAATAAGCCAATCAGCACGCAAAAATCAGATAACATAAAGGACAAAGAAAACGAATAACAAAATGAATAAAGGTGCCATAGGCATCCTCCAAGTGTCTCGCTTGTTTTCCTAGCTATCATGTGCTCTAAGGAAGATGGTATGCAACGACTCCATGTGGCGGTGGTAGAGTTGAGTCTCTATGAGACCCCACTGCGACCCCATTTGCGTACATGTAAAGAAAGGGAAATAAAACGATTAGTAAAGAAGCCGTATACTAATGTAGGGACAATTAAAACGCACCAAATTAAAGATAACACATCAATTCACAATTCTTAACATCCAGAAATTTAACATTACTACAAAAAGAACATGAAAAAGAACCCCATAGGTCCCTTACTAACATCACATTCTTAACATGAGTAGTACCCCATATATATATATTTCTACTTCCTTTTCATAACCATGAAAGTAGTTGTTTTAAACCCTACGGGTTAGTATGCTAAATATAAACAATTCATTTATTCTTCATAAGAGTCTTATGGGCATGCTATCTAAATGTGAAAGACACAAAATGAATTAGATCTTTACTTAACAGTTCACCTTTTAGCTAAATCTATCTCAAACAAAGTGTTCAGAATCATATGGGCAAAATGTCTAAAGCAAAAGGTTCAAAGCCATATTTGCTGCTAATATATGAACAAAGGGGACTAGTTGTTATAATAAAAAAAATTAATCCTTGCATCAGATCAATAATCTTAATGGCCAGCATATTTTCATGGTCATCGTCTATTTATGATGGGTATAAAAGTACAAATATGATGGAACATGACTAAGGTTTGACTAGCAAATAAGGCTTCATTCTTAAAAGTATTTTGTTGAACATTCACTAGTCATATTTTGGGACCTTTAAAGCGCTAATATTCCCCTATTATCATGATTCTAAATCATGAAGTTAACAAATGACATTATTTTTTAGAAGATGACAAAAGCCTAATACATCTCTTTTGGCAAACTAAAAAAAAAACAAAAGGACGTGATTTCTACTACAACTCAAAGTCTTTTAAAAACTAAGTAGCAACTGATGAATTGTTATAAGAGATGGTCTTCCTAAAAAATGTGACAAAACAGAAACAAGAATGAAATATCTAAACATGATCTTTAAATAATATTACTCCTAGAAGCATGGTCTTTACCAGTAAATGATAGCTACGGACACAAATAGTAAACGAGTCCTAAACTACATATTCATTATTTTGTATACATGTCATGGTCGGCTAACGGAAGAACATATAGAGGAAATGCATTTTATTACCACCTAAAGCAAAGAAGCAAGCCAGAAACAAACATCTGATGAACTAGAAAACATAACTACTAAATCGAAACATATTTTAGGAGCTAGCGAAATCAAAAGGACATAGTAAGCTATCACTGACCTTTTTGTGGGCAGTGAATCGGAGTTGGGGTATCAAATCATTATGGTCTCCGACCTCGAACTCAAGAAGAATAGAGTAAGCCGCCTCTATTTTAAGGTTCAAAACCAACAGAGTTTTTAGATGAAGAACTAAAATTAGTGAGTTCTAGAGAGGGAGGAAGCGGCTCAAAAACTATCAACTTTCGGGTGAAAGCGGGCGGCTGAACCATTTTTTTTTTAAATATATCCCAAAGAAGATTATTTATAGGGAGAAAACCAAGGCTTCTAGGTTGAAATTTTGAGGGGGAAATCGAAATGTCAAACGGTCGAAATAGCCGTTTGAAAAGGAGAATCGAATCTCTGAAATATGCAGAAAATCAGATATTCTGAGAGGTGTTCTTGGCTCTTTGTGTCACGAGACTTATTTGACCGATTCTGCCATAAGTTAGAGCATATGAAATGGTGTGTGTGTGTGAGAGAGAGAGAGAGAAGAGTTGCACAAAAATATCAGTGGCCAAACTCTGTCATCACTGAGAAGGCTGAAACTTGTACAAAAATGGAGGAGAGAGATAGACAAATGCTGCTGCTTGAGAGGGAATGAGTGAGTAATAAAAGGAAAACCTAATTTTGTCATTAGGATTTGGGATAGGGGGGCCAGCCGAATTGGGCTCATTGGGCTGCCTGAAGGGGTCTTGCATTGGGTTGATTTTGGTGGTGGTAGATTGGGCTTAGCAGGAAAGCTAATTTTGGACCTTGGTTGATTTTCTAATTCCCTTTTTATTCTTTTCTCTTGGGCTTCTAAATACAACAACGTTATCATAAATTAAATAAATGATTGATAGCCTTATCAAGTTAACAATTGCTAACATTTAGTAAAAAAGCTACGTGATTTTACAAACATAATTCCTGCCTTGATAGTTTAAATATATTATAATATTATTGTACTGAACATTTATGTAGTGTAGGATGAAACAAATATTCTTATTTCGCTACGTAAAGAAAAATATCATTGTGGCGAAAGACAATAAGAAGTATACTTAGAAAGATAGTAATAATAAACAATACAAATAATAATAATAATAATAATAATAGTAATAATAATAGTAATAATAATAATAATAATAATAATAATAATAATAATAATAATAATAATAATAATAATAATAATAATAATGATGATGTAACAACCCGATCGGTCGTTTTTAGAAATCATGTCCCGATCCTCTATTAACTGTTTTCCCTAAGTTCATTTCTGCTATTCTGGTTTACCGGGATGTTCGGTGTTAGGATTCGGAGTGTTTTGGGACACTTAGTCCCTAGATGGGAGCTTAAGAGTTGAAGAATGGTCCATATTCGGAACAGTGCGAAGACGACCTCGGAATGGAAATCTGATGGTTCCGTTATCTCCATTAGGTGATTTCGGGGCTGGGAGCGTATTTGGAATGTATTATGGAAGTCTGTAGCTCATTTAGGCTTGAAATGCCGAAGTTTGAATTTTTGAAGAATTTCCGGTTGATAGGTGAGAATTTGATCCGAGGGTCGGAATAGAATTCCGAGAGTTGCAGTATCTTCGTCAGACGATTTTGGATATGTCTGCAAATTTTCAGGTCATTCGGACGTCGTTTGGTGGGATTTTTGATCGAATGTGAATTTCGGAAGTTTTAGTTAATCTTAGGCTTGAATCCGACGTGATTTGGTGATTTTTGTGTTAACGATAGTGTTTTGATGATTGGAACAAGTTTGAATAACGTTTTAAGATGCATTCGTATTTTTGGTTGAGGTCCCGAGGGCCACGGGGTGAATTCGGGTGGTTGAACGAGAGAATTTGAACTTGAAAGTTTGCTGGTTTTGGTTGCAGCAGGTATTTCCGCATCTGCGGAAGGGAGACCGCAGATGCGGCTTCGCAGAAGCGGAAGAATATCCGCAGGTGCGAAATGGTGAGAGTCCAGCAAGCTCCACAGAAGCGGAATTTTATTCGCTTAAGTGAGTCCGCAGAAGCGGGTAAGCGGTCGCAGAAGCGAAAGGAGGATGGCTTGGGAGGTTCCGCAGAAGCGGAACATTTTTCGCAAATGCGAGTCCGCAGAAGCGGACTATTAACCGCAGAAGCGGTCCTGGGCGAAATGAGGAAAATCGCAGAAATGGAAGAAAATCCGCAGAAGTGGAAGTCGCAGAAGCGACATTTGGACCGCAAAAGCGGAAATAGGCCTGGGTAGAAAGGTTTTAAAGTGTCATTTTGTTCCGCGACTTGGGTTCATCATCCACCATTTTTAGCAAGCTTGGGAGCTTTTGACGAGGAATTAAGAGGGTTTCGACTGGGTATCGATTGGAGGTAAGTTTTATGAGTTAAATACATGATTTTATTGAAGAATCATCCTTGAAATTCATGAAAACATAGCAAAATTCTAAGAAATTAGGGCTTGGAGCAAAAACTTTAAATTTGGGATTTCAGGGGTCATTTGTGGTCCGAATTAGGAGTTCTTTGTATGTACGGACTCGTGGCGAGACAAGGATTCCGGAAATGTGAATTTTGAAATTTTCCGAGACGTTGGCCCGAGGGGCATTTTGGTCATTTTACCTAATTTCGCGCTTTAGCTTTGGATTAAATTGTAGAATCAGTTTCTTGAGATATTAATTACAATGTGTGATTTAATTGAATAGGTTTGCGCCATTTGGAGTCCAGTACTCGTGGCAAGAACGTGGTTGCTAGTTGATTTTAGCCGGTTTTGAGGTAAGTATCTTGCCTAACCTTGTGTGGGGGACTTCCCCTTAGGATTTGAGTGTTCTCTGTTGATTGTAGTCCGTGTACGCGAGGTGACGAGTGTGTTCTCGGATTTATTTATGGTAAATTGTCCCTTTTAGGCTCTTAGACTTGTGAAATTCACCAAGTAAGAAGATAATATTGATACAATTGAGT
>MU698754.1:192633-203738 GCA_026770625.1 Nicotiana glauca | reverse complement strand
GAAGATAAAGGTTACCCATGACCTTAGGAACTCAAATATACAATTTTATCTTAATTCCATACTCAAAATCGTGGCCAAATTCCAAGAATATGATTTTCTTGGTTTTCCACCAAAACCCAAATTTTTATACTAATTTCCATGCCTAAATCCATGTATAAACCTTATATTTAACTCAAAGCTAGCATAAAATACTTACCTCATGACAAGTGACGAAAATGGCATCCCCAATTAGCTCCCCATCGACTCCAATGGAAGAAAAATGGGGTTGAAATGAGCTCAACCCCGAACATAAAACATTACACTGCTCCAGCTGCTTCCGCTTCTGCGAAAATATAATCGCTTATGCGGTTCCGCATTAGCGGAAAAACAAGCCGCTTCTGCGGCTGCCACTGAACCCCCCATTTTCTCTTCTGCGATCCACTCTCCGCAGATGCGGTTCCGCTTCCGCGGAATTTAGACCGCATCTGCGGTCCTCAAGCTTTGGACCAAAAACCGCATCTGTGGCTCCCCGTTCGCTTCTGCGGTGCCACTTCTGCGGTCAACCAACCGCAGAAGCGAAAATGCCAGCAACCAGATGCCTTCAGCCCTCTTCCAAATTCCAATTTTGATCCGTTAACCACCCGGAATCCACCCGAGGCCCCCGGGACCTCAACCAATCATAGCAACAAGTCCCAAAACACATTACGGACTTGCTCGAGGATTCAAATCACATCAAACAATATTTAAAATTATCAATCGACCTCCAATCCAAGCTTTATGAACTTTGAACTTTACAACTTCTATTTCCGATGCTTAAGCCTATCAAATCACATCTGATTGACCTCAAATTTTGCACACAAGTCATATTTGACATTACGGACCTACTCCAACTTTCGGAATTGGATTCCGACCCCAATATCAAAAAGTCAACCTCCGGTCAAACTTCTCAAAAACCATCAAATTCTAACTTTAGCCAAATTTCTCCAAAAGGACCTACGGACCTCCGAATTCACTTCCGATCGCGCTCCCAACTCTAGAATCACCATACGGAGCTATTCCCAGACTCTGAATCCCAATCGGACATTGATAACACTGAAATGCACTTCAAGCCAAACTTAAGAAATTCCTTCTAAAATGCTAACTTCCACAATAGGCGCGAAAACGCTCTCGGGTTATCCGAAACCCAATCCGGGCATATGCCCAAGTCCGAAATCATCATAAGAACCTGCTGGAACCTTCAGATCCTAATTCCGAGGTCGTTTACACAGAATTCCAATCCTAGTTCATTCTTTCAAATTTAAGCTTCTCAAATGAGAATTTTCATCTAAATTTAACTCTGATCTTCCTGAATTTAAATTCCGACCATGCGAACAAGTCACAATTCCTGAAATGAAGCTGCTCATGGCCTCAGACTGATGAACGACACGCTAGGGCTCAAAACGACCGATCGGGTTGTTACATTCTCTCCCACTTAAACATACGTTCGTCCTCGAACGTGCTGAGAACTATACTGAAGTAGTCTGAACTTGCTGTTTAACTTCTCATGCACCTCACGAAATGAGCCACTCCGAATGCGATCACAAGTCTCATATGACGCCACAATGTGCCAATAGGCCACCAATACGAACACAACACAAACAGGAAATCGAACTCTTGAAGGAATTACCTAACTCCCACACTACTACGGACTTTCCTTAGAAATCAGGAAGCAGGACATACTAAATTAGCATATAGAAAGCTACACTAATCATCACACTGTTGCGGAGTGCAACCCGATCCACACAGCATAACCATGGCGGCGTGCCATCCGGTCCTCACAATATAACCATGGCGGCGTGCCACCCGATCCTCACCATATAACCATGGCGGTGTGCCACCTGATCCACACGTAGAACTCACATAAGGAGACGCACATCGAGCTAATTTGCTCATTGCAATAGAGTACCGAATCTAGGTCATAAGCACGCTAAGTGCATAATGCCATCCCTGAGGGGACACATAGCTCTATAGGCTACGAAGCTCAAACACAACTGAGGTGCGATACAAGATCTAAATCTCAAGAGCCATCCTGCTCACCTAACATCATCGCAACGCGGAACCTCAACACATACACAATTTTTCAGGCCGTCTCAAAACTCACACGGTGCAATGTATCACTTCATGAAATATTTGACAATGAGATGACACCCTGACTACTCCATAAGGAGCGCATTACTGAAATGAACACAGTTGGCCTGCCATAAAGCCCAAATTCACATTTAAATCCATCCATCGACCTCAAGTCAATCCTGATCATATCAAATTAAGCCAATGACCTTTCAAAGGTCCATACTAATTTTCCTTCTTCTCATAACGCACGAGAACAACCGTTATAACGGCAGCAAACCTCCTCGGTTCATAACCCAATAAACAAGGTGCCCTCCAGGCATAAATCTCAAGGCAATGATATTACCCAAATTCCTCATACTTGATTTAAATCTTTAGTCAAACAAGTGGCTATATGCCACACTGGTACAATCTTCCCGTGGAACACGTTCCCACAATCTTTCAAAATAAATAACGGGTCCGCACATCTAAATCACCGGACGCACTAACGCTGAAAAGCGATCCAAAATCCTTAACCAGGATGCAACACCTCTTCCACAACACATCGATCTCAGGTGACGCTGAGGACAATACCAATTTACTCTAATCATTCAACCCTTTCCTTGCTCATCCGAGCCCGTGACATCCTTGTCAACACTGAACTGCAACCTTGATCCTCACTTCGTATTTCCATGCTACTCACTGCACCCAACGTGCCAACATACGATAGAATACGATTTTCATCATAACTCCGAATTCATTAATATTTTCACATTTCATCATATAAGAACCTTGCACTTAACTCACTCCAGGAGAATCATAGCGATACACCGGTAATTTCCCATAACCGTGGAATATGCAAATCTGCAAGTAGTGGTCCAAACCACCATAGACCTTCCGGAATCCGCTTTCACTTAACAAGCCATAACAGAGGAATGCCCTTGATAAATCATCATTCATGGCGGCCGACATGCCTCACATATACCCTCACAAATCATACACATAACTTGATCTCGCGGACCGAACTGACCACTGGCCCTAATATGCCAATTCAACTATGGCTAATCAATTTACCTTCTTCCAATTCCTCCTTGCTTGCCTTAAAAATAAGACTAACTCCATTCAACACATAGCATACTCCATCTACACTAAACCCGAGTGACCTTGAATCACAAACCATGCTGTCTCAAATCCCACGAACTATTTCATATCTTTCAGATGCTACACCACAAGTTAAAATTTCATAGAACATTCAGTGCCTCTTCTCATAGGCTGCTACAAAGCTTGATTCTTGACTGCATTTATAGGCTCGAAATCATCGGGCACCACACTTTAACTTCTGAATTCACTGGGACCATTATTAAGAGCCACCCGCTCTGGCTTGGTCCCGAACATAACTCACTCCATAGATCTTATAACACACGAATACTCTCTCGGCGTGGCACCTGGCAAAAATCACTTTCTCTGAAAATTTTATCCGTACACGGCATAAATCCTGAACCTTTTTCCAAGTCCGGACATGAGCCCATAAGGCCAACCATCGCATGCCTCCAACAATTCATTTACTCGAATTACCACTTATGGTCTTTTCTCATAGCTGAAATAATCCATCAATATGCTAATAACTAGAAATCACGCAAGTAGATAATCATACAGCCCAATCACAAGCGGTGGGACTCTCCCACTTAGCTTGAATCCATCATTCCACCATTCTTGAGTTCGTCCGACCTTTTTACCTCTTATTGACTTAACATCGTGCCACCAATTATCAGAATCTCTCGGGATCTTCCTGTACATCCTCATCTTTCATTTTCGGAGACATCATCCACATTCGCACGACCGATCTCTCTGTTGAACAACCAATATAATTCCTTGCAGAAGCTTCGCCAACCACGCAACCGCTAATCTGGTCACGGGTAATAACCCACCTAGGGGAATCACCTCCCGACATCTTCCCATGCCGCTGCACGGGGTACATTCACTATGACACCAATAGCCCATCCTGAGTTCGAGCTCACCTTCCAGTTGCACAAGTCCATTCGCCCCTCGCGGACATCAATTAAATGCGCGACAACATCCTTCCAAATTTAGGATTATGCTGCACCCTCCTCCATTTCAAGCAGCTCATTTCCGCCATATCAGTCTTCTGCCACATAATAGCCCATACTTCACATCACACCCGCATGCTTCAATCACCAATCATTAAGATCCCCAATTCGATCCAAACTCTCTTTAAGGCGCATAGTCATCCTACTACCAAGCCCATATGCAACCCTTGCCACTCTCCCACTTTGGCGGAACTCATCTCCTTAATCGGTCACTCGACCTTGCTTCTCATACTTGGCCTTCTAGAAATTTTAAACACTATCTGACACTTCCCACATGTCCTTCCTCATACTTTGCTGCTCAATTGTTGCCTTAAGTGAAATCTATCTTCGTGGCACTTGAATCCACCATTGCTGCTAACTTTAAACTTTTCCAAAGGCATCTTTCTCGAACCGTCAACATTTGAAATACTGATTCCATCCTAAACCATGAACCAAGCGATAACTGACAGTCGCACCTCCAATATTATTTCACCATATCCTGCCATAAAGGCGAATTGCAGCAGATTATAACACCAACAACTTAGTACGTTCAATCAGGACCACGACACCCTCTCAAAAAAGAAAGCTCAACCACGCTTGCAAATACCAAGCCTCATTACATCCACCAGCCCACACCCGACCATCTTTAGTTCGATTGACTTCCCCTGCCGGGAATAAAATACTGAATCCCTTGATTACACACTGAGTAAACCTCCCTTCAATTCATTCACTGCCCCGACACGTGGGCAACACCCTACCATTACAACAACACTGCGGAATAATCACTCATAAGAATCATGGCAACCTGTGCCTAGACTCAAGGCTCTTAGAAGTTCTGTTACTGAGTTGAAACAATAGAATACCCATCCAAAGTGCGACTATAATAGTCCAATCAACTATACCGGGAAAATAATCCCGCACCACATTTGTAGTGCCATTAAAATCCTTCGATTTTTGATTTGTGACAAGCGCTCGCGTCGCGTAAGATTGAGTGAGAAGGAATCAAAGGCATACGCCTCAAAGGAATCGAACCACACGATAAAGAAATCAAGAAGGGAAGTACTCCTAACAGTCCTGCAGCCTCCCGAGGATAAGTACAGACGTCTCCGTACCGATCCGCGAGACTCTACTAGACTTGCTGATGACTCGTAAGACTGATGGAAACCTATTGCTCTGATACAACGTTGTCACGACCCAAAATCCACTAAGGGTCGTGGTGGCGCCGGACACTGTTGTGAGGCCAGCCAAATCAAATACTTTAAGTTAGTCTCGTTTTAACACTTTTGAAATACAGGATTTTTCCTTCATTATTTAGAAATTTTAAAGAATACATTTTCAAATTAAATTTAAAGTTTAAGCAATTAATACAATACTCCAAACCATCCCAGAACCCGGTGTCATAAGTGCATGAGCATCTACAAATAAGAGAAATAAAATACAACATCCGCCCGGGATACAGTGGACGAAAAGTAAATACAGTACAAAGGAAGGGACTACTCTAGCTATGGCCGTCTCGAATGATGCAGCTCACCTAGTCCCAGAATCATCAAGAAAAGCACATAAGGCTCAATTACATACAAGGGAACTCCTACCAAGGCTCAACAATTTATATGTTCACTTTCATTTCCTCAAGTCTCTAGCAATTCCTAACGATCATATTGGCAATTTAAAGTATGAAACATTCCCCAATTGGACATGATATGGGTCCTAAACTACCCGAACAATTATCATATAGTAGCTACGCATGGACTCTCGTCACCTCATACGTACGTAGCCCCCGCATTTAGCAACAATTACTTATTCAAAATCCTATATTCCCTCTTACAAGGTTAGAAAGGAGACTCACCCCACTCCAAAGTGCACTCCCAATATCCAAGAATGAGCCCAGGTCCTTAATTCGAAGCCGGACAATCCCAAACTAATCAAACGAAGCAAGAACTAGTAAATAAAGGCTTACAAGGTTGAATTCTAGCTATTTAAGCAATTTCCTAGCCACTAACACAAGTTTTCCTAAATTCCGACCCCGGGCCCACGTGCCCGGATTCCGAGATTTTTCGAAGGAAGTTGTTCTCTATCACCTAAGGATCACAAATATATGATTTCTAGTTCATTACATGGCAAATTATGTGCTAAAACCTTAGCTTTCATTAAACCCTAGGTCTAGCTCAAATCCCTTGATTTTACCAAATTTCTAGTGTTAAATCTACCTAATGTTTATGTATAAGTGAGTGGGGATTACTTACATAGAAATGTTATGTTGAAACCTCCCCTTTGGAATCACCAAAATCGCCTAAGTGTTGATGGAAATATGGAAGAAATGAGCTTGAGCTCGTATTAAATGAGCTTCTGTCCGCAGCGATTTTCGCTTCTGCGGAAGAAATCCCGCTTCTGTGAAAAATGGTCGCTTATGTGACTTCTTGGCAATTGGGGCTCGACCGCTTCTGCGGTCTGGGGGCCGCATAGGCGGAATCGCTTATGCGGTCCCAGGGCCGCTTCTACAAAATAGGGGAACTGAGCCGGACCGCTTCCACAGTCTAGGTGTCGCAGGACCGGGACCGCTTCTGCGGTTTCCTAGGACTTGATCCTTTCCGCTTCCGCGATGAGGCGACCGCTTCTGCGGTCCAAGAGCCGCAGAAGCAGTTCTGACAAAAGCAGCATATAGAGTTTTTCCTAAGTTTTCAACTTCACTCGAACGTCGACCATTTGACGCTCGGGGCTCCCGAGCCCTGCCCGAACATACCGACAAGCCTGAATCACGAGGCGGACCTACCCAAACCCTCGAAACACCCAAAACAACGCTAAATCGAGGAATCAACCCCCAAAGCCAAATGAATCAATTCATTGAACTTCAAGTTCTAAATTCTCCTTCAACGGGTCAAAATGCCCTTAAACTACTCGGATGGACACCAAATTTTACGGGTAGGTCTTAACTGATATTTCGGACTTGTACCAGTTTCGAAATCAAAATCCGAACTCGATACCTATGAAAGAAATGGTTTCTTAGTTTATTTAGATCTTTGAAACCCAAACTTTACAATTTTACATAAAAATTCATTACTCGGGCTAGGCACCTCAGAATTCGATTCCGGGCATACGCCCAGGTCCCATATTTTCCCGCGGACCCTCAGAAATTATCAAATCACGATTCCGGGCCCGTTTCCCCAAAATATTGACCGAAGTCAAATTTGGCCTTTTTAAAGAAACTTAAAGAAGCAACTAGGCTTAATCTTGCTTAAAACTCTTCTAACTTCAGAACTACCCGCCCCCGCAAATCATAAATTAGCTAAAGCAAGTGCGGAAAGTATTATTTAAGGGAACGGGGTTCGAAAATGCAAAACGACGAGTCGGGTCGTTACATTCTCCACCTCTTAAACAAACGTTCGTCCTCGAACGAACATAGAAAAGTAATCCCTGAGAAAACACATAGTGCTATAGGCTACAAAACTCAAGCATAACTGAGGTGCGATACAAGATCTGAATCACCAGAGCCATTCTGCTCACATAACATCATCGCCACGTGGAACCTCAACACATAAGAATTTACTAAGCCGTCTCACAACTCATACGGCGCAATACATCATTACCTGGAATAGCTGATGACAAAATAACACCTCGACTGTTCCTCCATAGGGAACACTCGCTGAAATGAACACAACTGGCCTGATATAAAGCCCTGTTCACAAATAAATCAATCCACCGATCTAAAGCCGATTTCTGATTGCACCAACTTGGCCAATGACCTTTCAAAGGTCTGTAGTAACTTCCTTTTTGCCTCATATCACGTAAGAATAACCATCCTAACTGGAGCAACCTCTTCAGTTCATAACCCAATATACAAAGTGCCCTCCAGGCCTAAATTCTCAAATTAATGATGTTACCACAATCCTCATACTTAGTTTAAACCTTTAGCCAATCAAGTGACTACATGTAACACTTATACAATCTTCCCGTGGGACACGCTCCCACAATCTTCCAAAATAAATAACGGGTACGCACATCTAAACCATCGGACGCACTAACGCTGAAAAGCGATTCAGAATCCTTAACTAGGATGCAAAACCTCTTCCACAACACATCGATCTCAGGTGACACTGAGGACAATACCAATTTACTCTAATCATTCAACCCTTTCCTTGCTCATCCGAGCCTGTGACATCCTTGTCAACACTGAACTGCAACCTTGATCCTCACTTCGTATTTCCATGCTACTCACGGCACCCAACGTGCCAACATATGATAGAATACGATTTTTCATCATAACTCCGAAATCATTAATATTTTAACACTTCAGCATATACAAACTTTTCACTTAACTCACTTTTAGGAGAATCATAGCAACACACAGGTAAATTCCCATAACGGTAGGATATGAAAATCTACAAGTAGTGGTCCAAGCCACCATAGCCCTTCCGAAAACCGCTTCCACTTAACAAGCCACAACAGAAGAATGCCCCTGATAAATCATCAATCACGGCGGCCGACATGCCTCACACGTACCTCCACAAATCATACACTTAACTTGATCTCGCGGACCAAACTGATCACTGGCCCCAATATGCCAATTCAACTATGGCTAATCAATTTACCTTCCTCCAATTCCTCCTTTATTGCCTTAAAAATAAGACTAACTCCATTCAACACATAACATACTCCATCTACACTCGCCCCGAGTGACCTTGAATCACGAGACCAGGCTGTCTCAATTCTCACGAACTATTCCATATCACTCAAATGCTACTCCACAAGGTAACACATCATAGAACATTCTGGGCACCTTCTCATAAACTATTACAAAGCTTGATTCTTAATTGTACCTATGAGCTCGACATCATTAGGCACCATATCTTACCTCTTAAATTCACTAGGACCGTTACCGAGAGCAACCCGCTCTGACTTTGTCCCGAATTTAATCCACTCCATAAATCTTATGACACACGAACACCTTCTCTACGAAGCACCCGGCGAAATCACTTCCTCTGAAACCTACATCTTTACGAGGCATAAATCCTGAATCTTTTTCCAAGTCCGTACATGAGCCAATAACGCCAACCATCGCATGCCTCTAACAATTAATTTGATCGAATTACCACTTATGGTCTTTTCTCATAGCTAAAATAATCCATCAATATGCTAATAACCAGAAATCATACAAGTACTTAATCATACAGCCCAATCATATGCGGTGGGACTCTCCCACTTAGATTGAAGCCATCATTTTACCATTCTTGAGTTCGCCCGACCTTTTTACCTCTTATTGACATAACCTCGCGCCATAAGTTATCAAAATTTCTCGGAATATTCCTGTACATCCCCATCTTTCATATTCTGAGACATCATCCACATTCGCACGACCGATCTCTTTGTTGAACAACCAATATTATCCCTTGCAGAAGCTTCGCCAACCACGCGACCGCTAATCTGCTCATAGGGAATAACCCACCTAGGGGAATCACCTCCTGACATCTTCCCACACCGCTGCACGGGGTACATTCAATATGACACCAATAGCCCATCCTGTGTTCGAGCTCACCTTCCAGCTGCACCAGTCCATTCGCTCCTCGCGGACATCAATTAAATGTGCGGCAACATCCTTCCAATTCAGGGTTATGCTACACCCTCCTCCATTTCAAGCAGCTCCTTTCCGCCAAATCAATCTTCTGCCGCATAATAGCCCATACTTAAAATCATACCCGCAGACTTCGATCACCAATCATTAAAATCCCCAATTCGATCCAAACTCTCCTTAGGGCGCGTAGTCTTCTTACTACCAAGCCCATATGCACACCCGTCACTCTCCCACTTTGGCGGAACTCATCTCCTTAATCGGTCACTCGACTTTGCTCCGCATACTTGGCCTTCTAGAAGTTTTAAGCACCACCTGGCACTTCCCACATGTCCTTCCTTATACTTTGCTGCTCAATTATTTCCTTAAATGAAATCTATCTTCGTGGCACTTGAATCCACCATTTCTGCTAACTTTAAACCTTTCCAAAGGTCATCTTTCTCTAACCGTCAACATTTGGAATACCGATTCAATCCTAAACGACGCACCATGCGATATCTGACAGTCGTACCTCCAATGTTATTTCACCATATCCTGCCATAAAGGCGAATTGCAACAGATTATACCACCAACAACTTAGTACATTCAATCAGGACCACGACGCCCTCTCATAAAAGAAAGCTCAACCACGCTTGCAAATACTAAGCCTCATTAGTTCCACCTGCCCACACCTGACCATCCTTAGTTCGACTGCCTTTTCCCTGTCGGGAATAAAATACTGAATCCCGTGATTACATGCTGAGTAATCCTCCCTTCAATTCATTCACTGCCCTGACACATGGGCAACCACCCTACCATCACAACAACAGTGCGGAATAATCGCTCATAAGCATTATGGCAACCTGTGCCTAGCCTCAAGGCTCTTAGAAGTTCTGTTACTAAGCTGAAACAATAGAATATGCCTCCATAATGCGACTATAATAGTCCAATCAACTATACCAGGAAAATCATCCCGCACCATATTTGTAGTGCCATTACAATCCTTCAATTTTTGATTTATTACAAGCACTCGCGCCGTGTAAGATTGAGTGGGAAGGAATCAAAGGCATAAGCCTCGAAGGAATCGAACCGCACGATAAGGAAATCAAGAAGGGAAGTACTCTTAACAGATCTGTAACCTCCCGAGGATAAGTACAGACATCTCCGTACCGATCCGCGAGACTCTACTGGACTTGCTCATGACTCGTGAGACCGACGGAACCTAGTGCTCTGATACCATGTTGTCACGACCCAAAATCCACTAAGGGTCGTGGTGGCGCTGGACACCTCTGTCAGGCCAGCCAACTAACTTATCAATTAATTCCTCTTTTAATACTTTTGAAAATCTAAGGTTTTTCTTTCTATTTTTGTAAATAAAAGTTCACTACTAGAATTTAAATTTAAATAATAAA
>MU698754.1:125962-176313 GCA_026770625.1 Nicotiana glauca | reverse complement strand
CAAAACTTTTCGAAGATAAAGTTTACCCATGACCTTAGGAACTCAAATATATAATTTTCTCTTAATTCCATACTCAAAATCGTGGCTAAATTCCAAGAACACAATATTTTTAGGTCTTCCTCTAACCCTCAATTTTCCACCTATTTTCATACTAAAATCCATACATAACTAATGTATTTAACTCATAATAGGTAGAAATATCTTACCTTAACATTGTTGATGAAAAACCTCTCTTGAATCCTCCCAAAATCTCCAAAGCCATGAGAAATGAGAGAGAAATGGCCAAAATCCGACTTTTAAAGCAATGCTTCTGCCTCCAAACATTTCCGCTTCTGCGGTACCATTACCGCTTCTGCGGAAACCGCATTTGCGGTTTTGGGCCGCTTCTGTGGTTTTGGCCAAATTGGGCTGGACCGCTCCTGCGGTCTAATTTCCTCTTAAGCGGAACCGCTTTTGCGGTTTCCTGACCGCTTCTGCGGTCCCAACTCACCTCGCTCCCAACCGCTTCTGCGGTTACTTCCTCGCTTCTGCGGTCCCATTTCTGCAGAAGCGGAAATACCAGCAACCAGCAACACTAGCCTTCCCAAAAATCCATTTTTCGATCCGTTAACCACCCGGAATCCACCCGAGTTTCCCGGGACCCCAACCAATCATACCAACCAATCCCATAACACATTACGGACTTGCTCGAAGCCTCAAATCACATCAAACAATGCTAAAACCATGAATTACACCCCGATTCAAGCTTTATGAACTTTGAACTTTCCAACTTCTATTTCCGATGCTTAAGCCTATCAAATCACATCCGATTGACCTCAGATTTTGCACACAAGTCATATTTGACATTATAGACCTACTCCAACTTCCGAAATCGGATTTCGACCCCGATATTAAAAAATCCACTTCCGGTCAAACTTCCCAAAAACCTTCAAATTTCTATCTTTAGCAAAATGGTTTCAAAATGACCTATGGATGTCACGACCCTAAATCCACTAAGGGTCGTGGTGGTGCCGGACACCGCCGTCAGGCCAGCCAAATCAAATACTTAATTAAATCTCATTTTAACACTTTTTAAAACCGTTTCTGTTATACGTTTTAAATAAGACTCAGTGTGTCCTTCCGAATAAATAAATAAAATATTTAAACAACTTTTAAGATTTCCAAATAGTCCAAATACATCCCAGAACCTGGTATCACAAGTACATGAGTAACTACTGATAAGAGAAATAAAATACAACATCCATCCGGAATAGAGTGGACGGAAAGTAAATACAGTACACTGGAAGGGACTACCCTAGCTGCGGTCGCGTCAAATGATGCAGCTCACCTAGTCCTAGCGTCATCCATGCTGCTACGCCCAGTAGGCTGCTAGAGGTATATATACCTGTGCAACAAAAATGCACAGAAGTGTAGTATTAGTACGTAATCAATGTGTACTCGGTGAGTGTCCCGCCTAATCTCGAAGGGGTAGAGACGAGATGGTCAACTCTGACACTCTCTAATAGTCCAATGATTATTTATCCTTAATATACATATTAAACAACGGATTTATTTTATAAACATGATTTTAATCCAGATAGAGGAAACAAGTAAACACATAATTCTTTCATAGGAAATTTTCCATGATTTCATTTCATAATTAACAAAATGATCTCGAGCCATAGTGAGGCATGTAACGACTTAAATAAGTCCAGGCAGCAATACAAGCATGCGCAAATCATACAAAGGCGACGACCCAAACAACCAGAAATAAATGTGCACTTCCCGAGGGTCGACGGCGCTCCTATAGATGCATCTATTAATCTGGCGAGGCGTTCGGCCCGTTCCAAAATAAACACACACAGACAGACAATCAGTCAAGAAGTCAACATGGAGAAATCATCCAAGAAAGGCCAATTCTCTTTAATAATTTGAGAAAACTATGCTTAAGTCTTTTTAGAAATTCATTTATTAATTTAATGTGATCTATTACCCCGCTCGTGAATCATCCATGCGATGCAGGTACACATAAGATACATGCTCAGATAGCCAATTAGAATTTTATCGGGGAATAATTATCCAAATAAAACCAATTCTCTGCTTAACGATTTAGGAAATGATGTTTAATCTCTTTTTAAATTCGTTAACTAATCAAAGGTGATTTAAACAATCCAAGTCATCGACGGGTTCATAACTAATTCAAGTATAACATGCTGATAGGTCCTAACTACCTGGACCATAGCATAATAGTAGCTACGCATGGACTCTCGTCACCTCGTGCGTACATAGCCCCCTCAAATAGGAGCACATAATCAATCACTTCACCTATGGGGTAAATTCCCCCTCACAAGATTAGAAAAGAGACTCACCTCGCTACGAAGATCCACAACCGGCATTCTACATTCTTCCGAAGACTTGCACCAACGTGCAATGCTCCAAAACTAGCCAACAATTACTTAAGTACATTAATATACTCTAAGGTACTCATTATAATCCAACTTAGGACAATTCCTAACCCTGAACGAAAAGTTGACGAAAATGCCCTCGGGTCCACGTGCCCGGAATCCGAAATTTTTCGAAGATAAAGATTACCCATAACCTTAGGAACTCAAATATATAATTTTTTCCTAACTCTATGCTTAAAATCATGGCTAAATTCCAAGAATTAAATTTCTAGGCCTTTCTACCACAACCCCAAATATTTCTACAAAATATCATGCTTAATCCATACATAATTGATGTTTTTAACTCACAATAGGTGGGGGTAACATACCTTATCATTGATGATGAGAACCCTCTCTTGAAGCTCCCCAAATATCGCCCAAGCCATGAAAATTACGAGAGGAAAGGCCAAAATCCAATTTTTAATACAACTCTCTGCCTCCAGCCTTTTTCGCACCTGCGGCCCTTGGCTCGCTTCTGCGCTTCCGCTTCTGCGGGATATGCGCCACTTCTGCGGCTCCCCCTTGTGTCCAACTTTTCCGCTTATGCGACCCTCCACTCGCAGATGCAGTCCGCTTCTGCGGAAAATAAACCGCATCTGCGGATCCTGCAGCTCAAACCAAAAATCGCTTCAGCGGTTTCCTCAACCGCTTCTGCGGGGCCGTTTCTGCGGTCCCTCTTCCGCAGAAGCGGAATTACCAGCAACCAGCAGCCTTTGCTCTTCAAAAATTCCATTTTTGATCCGATAACCACCCAGATTCCACCCGAGGTCCCCGAGACCTCAACCAAACCTACCAAATCAATCTTAAAACACATTACAGACTTGCTCGAGGCTTCAAATCATATCAAACAACGCTAAAATCATGAATTACACTCCAATTCAAGCTTGATGAACTTAGAACTTTCCAACTTATATTTTCGATGTTTAAACCTATCAAATCACGTCCGATTGATCTCAAATTTTGTACACAAGTCATATTTGACATTACGGACCTACCCCAACTTTCGGAATTGGATTCCGACCCCGATATCAAAAAGTCAACCTCCGGTCAAACTTTTCAAAAACCTTCAAATTCTAAGTTTAGCCAAATTGTTCTAGAAAGAACTACGGACCTCCGAATTCACTTCCGATCGCGCTCCCAACTCCAGAATCAGCATGCGGAGCTATTCAAAGACTCGGAATCCCAAATGGACATCGATAACACTGAAATGCACTCCAATCCAAACTTAAGAAATTACTTCTAAAATGCTAACTTCCACAATAGGCGCCAAAACGCTCCCGGGTTATCCAAAACCCAATCCTGGCATACGCCCAAGTCCGAAATCATCATACGAACCTGATGGAACCTTCAGATCCTGATTCTGAGGTTGTTCACTCAAAATTCCAATCCTAGTTCATTCTTTCAGCTTTAAGCTTCTCAAATAAAAATTTTCATTTAAACTTAACTCCGATCTTCCTGAATTTAAATTCCGACCATGCGAACAAGTCACAATACCTGAAATGAAGTTGCTCATGGCCTCAGACTGTTGAATGACACGCTAGGGCTCAAAATGACTGGTAGGGTCGTTACAACAGACCTCCAAATTTACTTCCGATCGCACTCCCAACTCCAGAATCACCATACGGAGCTTTTCCCAGTCTCGAAATTCCAAACGGACATCGATAACACTGAAATGCACTCCAAGTCAAACTTAAGAAATTTCTTCCAAAATACTAACTACCACAATATGCGCCAAAATGCTCCTGGGTTATCCAAAACTCGAACTGGGCATATGTCCAAGTCTGATATAAACATATGAACCTGCTGGAACCTTCAGATCCCGATTGCGAGGTCGTTTACTCAAAAATCCAATCCTAGTTCATTCTTTCAACTTTAAGCTTCTCAAATGAGAATTTTCATTTAAATTTAACTCTGATCTTCCTGAATTTAAATTTCCGACCATGCGAACAAGTCGATATACCTGAAATGAAGCTGCTCATGGCCTCGGACCGCTGAACGACGCGCAATGGTCATTACAGTGTGCATATTTAATTTTGTTTAAATCATAAAACAACAAAAATATATTGCATCCGCATTTAGAATTTGATTTTATATTCTTATATTAATTAAGTAATTTGTTGTTTTACAAAAATAAAAAATCACAAAAAATAACGTATTTTGTATTTTTATTGTTTAATTTCGAATTTTTGTAGTTTTCTTTTTAATTTGGTATTTAATTAGGTGTGGCAATTATTATTTAGAGATAATTAAGTTAATTTTGTAGAATAATTTGGTTTATGGGTTAATTTAGGAATTTAGGCTAGGGAATATGTTCACCTAACTAATTAAGAAGCTTCTAAAGTGATGGGGTTCATAATGCACTAATTGAATAATTTAAAGAAAATGGTTTGAGTGAAATCAAATATAAAAATGGGGAAGGGGCATTTGTGAATAATGTGTGCACTAATATACTGCATATTTAGAAGAGACTAACGCCTACAATGAGCAACAACAGACAAAAAATAACGCCTGAAAAAAGAGAAGCAATCAGCCGCAATGTGAAAAAAAAAAATCAGCGAAAACACAAAAAATGAGAGACTAAGAATGAGCCGTTCCCTGGAAGAGAATCATATCTGTGGTCTATTCATGAGATCTCCAAAAAAGAACAACAAAATGTTTAGCCACCTCTGTCAATTCTCTAAGCTAAGAGAGGCGCAACACACACGACAAAGAATAGAAGCTTTCCTTGAAGAACAAAAATTTCGAGAAGAAACACCCAATTTTTCCCAATTCGATTGCTGTTTTGAATCCCTTTTGTAACTATCACTCTTTTTGTCCGAGTGTTGGAGTTTCTATTAATTGAATTTTCTTCAAAGTTCAACTTTTCCGGCGAGAGTCGAGGCGTCGTACGAGGATCTGGTCTAGGCTGTTCCATTTGAGTTAAATTTTGTGGTTAGCAGTACCATTTGAGGTTCATTTCTTACTCACCTCTCCTTTAATTATGAGTACTTTTACAATTGTTTTGATAAATAAAAGGCATCTGATGCATAGATGTTTGAGATTTGAATGAAAATTCTGCTTATTTAAAGTTTAAAAAAAAAATAGTTCTTGTTTGTTGTTGACTAATTGTTGCCGCTTGGAAAATGAGTTCCGTTAGTTATATATATGTATATATATTTGTAATTTTTCTAGCTAAATATACTGAAACCAGCTTCACTAGAGGATTTATTAAATTTAATTTCCATCTTTTTTTTTTCATCAGCTTTACCGGGTTATTGAGTGGGAAACACAAATTATTTGCTAAACTATTCGAAAAATAAAGTTTGTTAACAGTATAAGAGATGAGTTTAATGTATTGAAATTAAGTTGTGACGAAGGAGTTGGAGCTTGTTACAAAAAATAATCGGACATGGCAGTGTTTGAGTTTAATAATAGTAAGATAAGTTCGACCATGAGCCCAAATAATTTATAGTGATCAAATTATATACTTCATCTACAAAGTGATATCCGTAACTTGTATGCCCCACAATGCATCTAGAATATTTGAGTGAATTAACAAAATCGGGTGTGCATTTATGTGACCAAAATTCAAATCTCAACAACGTTAGATAAAATGTGTCGTGGACTGCAGGTGCATTTATGTGACGTGGTTCAAGACGTGTTTTAGATGACGTTGAATCTTTTCCTAAAAAAATATTTAAATAAAAGCGGCTATAAAGTTAAAATTGAACCATAGACTAAACATGTATTAAAATCAAGTAAATAGGCCAAATATAACAGTTGAGCGACCATGCTAGAACCACGGAATCCGGGAATGGCTAACACCTTCTCCCGAGTTAACAGAATTCCTTACCCGGATTTTTGTGTTCGCGGACTGTAAAACAAAGTCAATATTTTCCTCTCTTCGGGATTTGAACCGGTGACTTGGGACACCATAAAATTATCCCAAGTGACGACTCTGAATTTTTAAATGAAATAATACTATTTCGATTGTCACTTAAATCGAAAAAAACTCCCTTGTGTATCCCTTCTCGGGATGTGTAAAAAGGAGGTGTGACAGCTCTGGTGACTCTGGTGGGGAAAAGAACCCAGAATTTTTGGTTCAGGGTTCAAGAATTCGAGCTTACAATAATTATTATATTTGGCTTTATTTATTATCTGATTTTTATTACATGTTTGGGCCTATCGTGCTAAATATTATTTTTTACCGCTTTGATATTATCTGAACTGTATATAAACTGCTACGAAACCCTTCTCTTCTATCTTCTGAGGAGTGCACGCTGGCGTGACTTCTTTCTGTTAATGTCATATCCCAATTTAGAATGAGGTTCAGACAAGTTGCAAAGCCGGATGATCTTTTGGTTACCGGTACGCTGGCCCCCTCGGCTCGAGTTGTCCGCTCGGGTAAGCCAAGTCTAAATCAATACACTCAGGTTTTAAACCTAGAATAACAAAGCCTCATGCCGGATCCCTAGTAGGAACGCTTGTTTGCATCATGTGCATTTGACCTTGGGGACCCCACACAGAGGTTGTGTCCGTCTAGGACAGGTGTACCCAAAAAATAAAAGACCATCCTAATGCATCCTAATGTACTACATGTTGTAATCTTCAAGGGTAAAAGGGTCATTTGGCGGACCAATGATAATTGAGGGCGAATGAAAAAAGAAAAAAGAAAAGAAAAAGAGGGGGTAAGGTGTGAGGATAAAGTGAGTAGAGCCCAATTATGTTTTTTATCACATTTTTGTTCAGAAAAAAAGAGCTTGAAAATTTAAAAAAAATATTTTGCACTTTTTCATTATTTTTAGAAAATCAGAAAATCAAAAAAAGGAAAAAGAAGCAAATTCAAAAAGAGTTTACATGTTTCATCATTTTTCAAAAAAAAAAATGACAAAAAAAACATATTTTCTCTAAATTAGTTATTTTTTTAAAATTCTCGCCCATATCCAATCTGTCCGAACTACGCATACCTGATTCTCGTCTTTCGGTGCGTTATACGTAGGCAACCCACATAGGGTCCTGTCTTCCTAGTAAATCTCAGGTTCTTGGCTTTGCAGGGTCTTAGCCAAATCTTGCATTTTAGCCACTTTTAGCCGCATAGGTTAATTTTAGAGAATTAGTCACAACCATGTCTTGCATGTGTCTAGTAGGGAATGTTATTGTCTCACATAGTGTTGGTTTCAGTTTTCTCATACAGGTGTGGGTCTACTTACCGGAGTTTGAGCATGACAGACGCCCTAGGACCATCCAGTCAGGATCGCTTGTTCAGGAGTTGCTTAAGGAGATTTTTTTTTGAGTATATTTTTTATGTCATCTTTTACTTTCTAGTTTTGTACAGTAATGTCGAGTTTTTTTTTATTATTGTACTTTCTAAATTGTATTTGAAAAAGTGTGGTGTAACTCAAAAATCCAAAAAAAAAAATTGCGTTTTATATTTCAATCCAATTCTAGAAATGAAAAATATTTTTGAAGTGATTTTTCCTTAGGAAATTAATATCTAGAACTCAAATAAAATTGCTTTTATATTTCCTTTAGTATATTAAGACTAAAAATTCAAAAAAAAAAAAAGAGAGAGAACTTTCTTTAATACCTCTTTGAAAATTTTCTTAAAGATATTAATTCCAAAAAAAAAAAACCAAAAAGATTTTCTTGTTAGGTTCTTTTTTGATATATATATATATATATATATATATATATATATATATATATATAATTCTTTTATTTTCACTAGAACTTTAGGATAATCTACATAGAAGAAAAAAAAAATAATTCATCTTGTGTTATATTCGGAGTTTCTTCCTTAGGTTATCAAAAACTGAAATCCAAAAATATTTTTTTATATTGTTCATTTCTTGGTTTGAAATCTTTCCTTCAGGATATCAAGCGAAAATTTAAAATATTTTTCTTTGGCTCATTCTTTGTATTTCATTCCAAAAAAAAAAAGAATCAAAAAATATTTTTTTTTCTCTTCTAGGGTTTTCTCCTTAATAATTTTCCACAGAGTATTTGTTTCAAAAAGAAAAAAGTGAGAAAAAAATAATACATGCTCGTTAAGCTTGAGTTTAGAATAGGTTATAGAACATTCAGTCTAGAAAATTCAAAAAAAAAATGGATTTGCTTCTTTTATTCCTCTTTTATCATCAGAATAATTATTAAGGTAAAAGAAAAAATAAAAGAAAATGAAAAAGAGAGTTATTTTATTTAGTCTATTCTCGATTTTCCCGAACTACACAAAGATCTGATTCATGCGGGGACATGATACATAGGGAACCTACATAAGGTTCGATCGATTCATTTTATTATTATTAATAAATAAATAAAAATAAAAATAAAAAAACAAAAAGAAAAGAAAAAAGAGATGAAATAATGGGATGTGAGAAATGAGAGGGAAGAAAAGAGCGATAATTAGAAAGAAAAAAAAGGAAGCAAAATGAGCGTTCTAAGAAGTGCGAGAAAAGAAAAGAAAAGAGAAGATTCAAATGGGCAAATTGAGATGATGCCAAGTGACCTTGTGACCATCGAAGTCATTCTTGAATCGTTAATTGTTGTTAGGTGCATTGCTCGAAATGTGATATTTTTAGTTGTTAAATGCCCTAACGCTAACATGATGACTTCATTTTGTTCCTCTTTGTTCTCCTCATTATAGCAGAAGGGTGGTTGGTTTGTGGTTCTTAAGTTAACTCTTCCATACAACACAAGGTCAAAGGGAAAGGTAGCCATGGATATCAAAAACTTGGGCACAAGAGTTGTTGACCCGTCAAGGAAGTTTGTGGAGTCGGAGTCTGAATTGAAAGAGAAGGTCCAAAGGGTGAAACAGCAGATGGCAGAAATGTATCAGTCTTGGATCAGGGGGCATCCTCCGCCTTCAATCCCCACTAACTACAGTGAAAACCCTGACTATCCCACCATTATCACAAACCTAAGTTCCCACTGCTGTTAATATCTTCCCACAACCTTTTCACACTCTACCCCTCAAAAGCACGTCATATCCCGCTACTTTGGCCATTCATAATCTTTTAGCTCCTCCTCCAGCTACTTTTCCTCAATCCTCTAACGAGACTGTGTTCAAAGTCCCCGATGCCCAATACTATGCTCCAAAAACAACTTTCAAAGTCTCGGATCCATACTCTTACGCTCCTCATTTTGAGGCTCCTAGTGAAACTGAAAAGCTTGGTAAGATAGTGGAGCAAGATGACATGTCCAGAAAGGTGAAAATTTTAGAGCAGTCTTTAAGAAACATGCAAGGGATAGGGATCCAGATGAGCGTGGCTTACAAAGACTTGTGCTTGTTTCCTAACATCCAACTGCCTACTGGGTTTAAGATGCCAAAGTTTGATTTGTATGACAGACATGGAGATCCTGTGGCCCATTTTAGAGGTTATTGCAGTAAGATGAAAGGCGTCGGTGGTAAGGACAAATTATTGATGGCATATTTCAGTCAGAGTCTGAGTGGGGCAGCTTTGGAGTTGTACACCCTCCAAGATGCTAGCAGGTGGTACACATGGGACGATATGGCTCAGGCTTTTGCCCGACACTTTCAGTACAACATAGAGATCGTCCCTGATCGCATGTACCTCACCAAGATGGAAAAGAAGCCTAATGAAAGCTTTAGGGAATACGGGCTCAGATGGAGAGAGCAAGCTACCAGAGTCAATCCCCCGATGGAAGAAAAAGAGATGGTCGAGTACTTTCTTCAAGCTCAAGAGCCAACTTACTTTGGGCATTTGATCACGGCTGTGGGTAGCCTTTTAATGATATGGTAAAAATGGGAGAAATGGTAGAAGATGGGTTGAAGTCGAGCAAGATCATGAGCTATTCTTCTTTAAAAGCCACAACACAAGCAATTTAGAACAACACAAGAAGCTTGCTGGGTCATAAGGAACATGATTATGATGCCACGGTTGTCTCAGGATTAGGACATGGTCCAAAGGGTTCCACCTCACCCATATACCCAGCCTCAACTCCAACCCCAAACCTATCCGCTAGCTCCACATAATCCATCTCAGTATTATCCTCCGAACAATATTCGGTCATCTGTCCAACCACCAGGCCACTCCCTATGGCGAGCGCCAGCACCGCATAATGCATTCTTGCCTTCACAACATTTTCGAGCACCTAACAACCCTAGCAAACAAGGGCGGGGAGGGGAACAAAGACAAAGAAATTGTAACGACCCAACTGGTGATTTTGTGTTTTAGAACCCCATTCCCTTAAATAAAACTTCCCGCACTTGCTTTAACTAATTTATGACTTGTGGGACGGGTGGTTCGGAAGTTAGAAGAGTTTCGAGCAAGAATATGTCCATTTGTGTCTTTATGTCTTTCTAAAAAGGCCACGTTTGATTTCGGTCAACTTTCTTGGGAAACATACCCGGATTCGTGATTTTACGATCCCAAAGTGTCCGTGAGAAAATATGGGACATGGGCGTATGATCGGAATCGAATTCCGAGGTCCCTAGCCCGAGTAATGAATTTTTCTGTGAAATTGTGAACTTGAAGTTTTAAGGAATTAAATAAACTGAGTAATCATTGATTTCCTAGGTATTGGGCTTTGATTTTAGTTCAGAAACTTGGTACAGGTCCAAAATATCAGTTAAGACTTACCCGTAAAATTTGGTGTCAATCCGAGTAGTTTAAGGGCGTTTTGATCCATTGGAAGGAAATTTAGAACTTGAAGATTCAATGATTTGATTCATTTGCTTTTGGGGTTGATTCCTCGATTTAGCATTATTTTGAGTGTTTCGAGGGTTCGAGCAGGTCCGCCTCGTGATTTTAGACTTGTCGGTATTTCGGGCGGGGATCGGGAGCCCTGAGAGTCAAATGGTCGAGGTTCGAGTGAAGTTGGAACTTGAAATAGAACCAAAGGCTGCTGCTTCTGTCATACCCGCTTCTGTGGCTCTTGGACTGCAGAAGCGGGACCACAAAAGTGGTCGACAACTTGCAGAAGCAAAGTGGGCTCAGGCGTGGGAAACCGCAGAAACGGCCCTAGGACCGCAGAAGCGGTCCCGCCTATGCGCACCATTGACCGGAGAAGCGGTCCGACCCAGCCTACCCAATTCCGCAGAAGCGACCCCCGTTTCGCCGATGCGGGACCGCAGAAGCGGTCCCCTTGACTGCAGAAATGGAAACAGCTGGGTAGAAGGGTTCATTTAATCCGAGCTCAAAGCCATTTCTATCATTCCTCATCCATCACTTAGCCTGTTTTGGTTATTCCAAAGAGGGGGTTTCAACATAACATTGCAAGGTAAGTAATCCCCACTCACTTTTAGTTCAAATACATAATTATTAGGTAGATTTAACACTAAAAATTAAGTAAAATTAAGGGGTTAGAGCTAGACCTAGGGTTTAATAAAAACTAAAATTTAATCATGTAATTTTCCATGTAATGAACTAGAAATCATATATTTGTGATCCTTAGGTGATAGAGAACAAGTTCCTTCAAAAAATTTCAGAATCCGGGCAAGTGGGCCCGGGTCGGAATTTAGGAAACTTATGGGAAAGGTTGGAAAATCACTTAAATAGTTAGAATTCAACCTTGTGAGCCTTTATTGACTAGTTCTTACTTCGTTTGATTAGTTTGACATTGTTCAGTTTTGAATTAAAGACTTGGGCTCTTTCTTGGAACTTGGAAGTGCACTTTGGAGCGAGGTGAGTCTCCTTTCTAACCTTGTAAGAGGGAGATGTCCCCATAGGTATAATAAATAACCAAATTTCTTTATATGTGGGGGATACGTACGTACCAGGTGACGAAAGTCCATGCGTAGCGACTTTATGACTGTCCGGGTAGTCTAGGATCCTAAAGCATGTTATATGTGAAATATCGGTAATCTTGTTGGCTGTTGAATTGTTTAGATCCTAACAAGTTGGACATTAAAATTCTAAAGGGATTCAGTTTCATTTATTTTGGAATTATTTAAAGAGAATTGACTTGTACTTGGAAGAACATGTATTTTTATGTGTACCGGCATCGCATGTATGATTCGCGAGCGGGTGATTGTGATTTACATTTTTACCGCGTCGCACGTATGATTCGCGAGCGGGGTAATATATGCATCTGTAGTTCGAGCCATTCGACCCTCGGTAGTGCACATTTACTTTTCTGTTGGATCGGGCCGTACGTTCCTCGGTGGTTATTTGTGTATGAGTTATCTAGCTTCTACTTGTGGTTAAAGTTCCAGATTTGCTTAAATATTTAAATATGAATGAGCACACTCTTTGAAAGGTTAAAGGAAGAATTTCTATTTCATACTTGGAATATTTATGACTTGAGTTATACCTGCTTGTTTAAATGATTCTCATTATTTCTTGACCTTAGTAAGTATCAAGTCGACCTCTCGTCTCTACTTCTTCGAGATTAGGCGGGATACTTACTGGGTACATGTTTTTTATGTACTCATGCTACGCTTCTGTACTTAAATGTACAGGATTTGAGGCAGGTGGATCTGGACACTACTCTGGTGCGCATCAGTGAGCATCCTTGGGACTTCTACGGTGAGCTGCTTCTCCTTCATGCCGATCCGCAGCCGAAGAAGTCTTTACTGGGGATAGTATATTATTCTTTTGTTTATATTCTACTAGGTTCCTGTAGCTTGTGACAGTAGGTTCTGGCACACACAGTGGTAGACATTTATTTTGTTTTGTATAACTATCTTTATACATTATTGATCTTTACTTGTTTTAACCTTAAATTGGAAAATATATTATAGTGGTTTTTGGCAAAGGTAAAAGGAGAATTTAATTATACTTCCGCGTTGGCTGGCCTGAAAAATGGAGTCAGGCGCCATCATGACCTATTATGGAAAATGGGTCGTGACAACATGGTATCAGAGCACTAGGTTCACGTAGGTCTCACTATGTTACGGGCAAAACCTAATAGAGTCTTATAGATCGGTACGGAGACGTCTGTATTTATCTTCGAGAGGCTATAGGGTGTTAGGAAAGACTAGTCTTTATTCATTTTCCATCGTGCAGTGGTCAGTGTACTAAATTTTCTCTTCTATTCTCTCACAGATGGTGAGGACTCGTACCGCCGACGTTCCGGACCCGGGAGAAGCTGCTCCCCCCATTGCTAGAGGCCGAGGTAGAGGCCGGGGAAGGGCACCAGCCCGTGGTAGGGGACGAGGGCATCCCAGTGCTATTCCAGTTGCACCACCAGCAGATCCTGCGAGGGATCCGATCATTGAGGAGTAGGGCGAGGTGCCCGCAGCTGAGCCAACCCCGGTTGATTTCATGACAGCACTGGGATTTTAGGAGGTCATGGGCCACATGCTTCGGTTCATGGATACTATGACTCAGACTGGTTTATTTCCAGCAAATCAAGCCACCTCACAGGAAGGAGGGGGCGCACATACTCATACTGCCCGTGCTCCAAGTCATATAACCCCATTTTATCAGACTCCGGGTGCACTACTCGCAGATCGGGTATAGCCAGTCACTACAGTGGCGCCCCAGCCCAGGCCAACGGTGGATGGTGATTCGCAGAAGCTACTAGACAGATGGACTAGACTTCACCCTCCAGTCTTCGGGGGTGAACGTTTTGAGGATGCCCAGGACTTTATTGACAAGTGCAGGGACAGACTACACAACATGAAGATATTGGAGTCACATGGATTCGACATCACTACTTTTCAGTTTGAGGGCAGGGCCCGTAGATGGTGGTAGTCCTATGCCCATAACAGGCCAGCAGGTTCTCCTCCCCTCACCTGGGGTGAGTTCACTCAGTTATTCCTTAATCGGTACATTTCACCCTCTAAGAGGGAATAGCTGCGTCATCAGTTTGAGCATCTAGAGCAGGGTCAGATGTCAGTGACCGATTATGAGGCGGGGTTCTCGGAGCTGTCCTGCCATGCACTCATGATACTTCCCACAAAGACAGAGAGAGTGCGGAGGTTTGTTGCGGGATTACACCCCACTATCCGATCTGGTATGGCCCGAGATGTAGAGATGGGCAGAGGGTACCAGCTAGTGATTGAGATCGCCCGCCGGATTGAGGGCTACTGTATGAGAGGTAGAGAGAAGATGCAGCAAGACAAGAGGGCCAGATTCTCTGAAGAGTTCAGAGGTGCCCCAGCTAGGGGTAGAAGTCAGTTTGGGAGGGGTCAGCCCAGCAGGCCCCCAAACTCAGCACCACCACCCCCTCCCCGAGGTGCTCCAACGAGGCCTTATTTCAGTGCGATGCCGGAGAGTTCTAACCGCCCACCAGCCATTCAGGGCCCTTCCGGCGGGTATTCTTGTTATCAGAGTTTTTCCAGTGCTCACTCCAGTGCCACACCAGAGAGTTCGTATCGCCCACCGGCCATCCAGGGGTATTCTAGTGAGTATTCTGGTCAGCAGGCTCAAACTTCAGGGCATCAGGCTATGGTACCGAGAGGGTGTTATGAGTGTGGAGATCCAGGTCATATGAAGAGGTCTTGTCCCAGACTTCGGGGCAAGGCGGTGCAGCAGGGTCAACAGTCGATGTTCCCAGCACCAGCTGCGCAGCCGTCTAGAGGTGGAGGGCAGACTGGTAGAGGCCATCCCAGGGGTGGAGGCCAGACAGGGAGAGGTCAGCCAGTTACTACTCTATCAGGTGGAGGCCAGACTGCCGGTGCTCCAGCTAGATTCTATGCTCTTCCAGCTAGGATAGATGTATTGGCCTCAGATGTCGTCATCACAGGTATTATTTCCGTCAGCAGTAAGGGTGCTTCAGTATTGTTTGATCGAGGGTATACTTATTCATATGTTTCATCTCTATTTGCTAGATTCCTGGTCACTTCTCCTGAGCCTTTGGATGTTTCTGTTCATGTGTCCACTCCTGTGGGTAATTCTGTGGTTGTGGACCGGATCTACTGGTCTTGTGTGGTTACTTTCTGTGGTTTTGAGAATAGAGAAGATCTTCTGTTGCTCGATATGATTGATTTTGAGGTTATCCTGGTCATGGATTGGTTATCTCCATATCACGCCGTTCTAGATTACCATGCCAAGACTGTTTCACTAGCGATGCCAGGGTTGCCGAGATTGGAGTGGAAGGGTTCCACAGTTGATACGCCTAGCATGGTTATTTCTTTCCTGAAGGCTCAGCGCATGGTTGAGAAAGGGTGTTTGGCCTATTTAGCTTATGTGTGAGACACCACAGCAGAGTCTCCGACAACTGATTCAGTACCAGTAGTCCGAGAGTTCGCTGATGTTTTTCCTTATGATCTTCTTGGCATGCCTCCGGATCATGATATTGATTTCTGGATTGATTTGGCTCCAAGCACTTAGCCTATATCTATCCCACCATACCGTATGACTCCTAAGGAGATTAAGGAGCAGTTGGAGGAGTTGTTAGCGAAGGGGTTTGTTAGGCCCAGTGTATCGCCTTGGGGTACACCGGTGCTATTTGTAAAGAAGAAGGATGGGACTATGCGGATGTGTATTGATTACCGCCAGTTGAACAAAGTCACCATCAAGAATAAGTATCCATTGCCCCATATTGCTGATTTGATTGACCAGCTGCATGGTGCTAGGGTAATCTCTAAGATTGACTTGAGGTCAGGGTATCATCAGCTGAAGATTCGGGATTCGGATGTTCCGAAGACTGCATTCAAGACTAGATATGGCCACTATGAGTTTCTGGTGATGTCCTTTGGCTTGACTAATGCTCCAACGGCATTCATGGACTTGATGAACAGGGTGTTCAGGCCTTATATTGATTCTTTTGTTATCGTCTTCATTGATGACATCTTGATATACTCACGTAGCATTTGAGAGTAGTGCTTCAGACCTTGCGAGAGCAGCAGCTTTATGCTAAGTTCTCCAAGTGTGAGTTTTGGCTAGAGTCAGTGGCATTCTTGGGGCATTTAGTGTCAGGAGAGGGTATTAAAGTAGATCCCAAGAAGATTGAGGCAGTTCAGTGTTGGCCACGTCCTACTTCCGTGACCGAGATCAGGAGTTTCTTGAGGTTAGCAGGTTACTACCGGTAATTCGTGCAGGGCTTTTAATCTATTGCATCACCTTTGACCAGATTGACCCAAAAGGGTTCCCTATTCTGTTTGTCAGATGATTGTAAGGAGAGCTTCCAAAAGCTCAAGATGGCTTTGACCACGACACCAGTTCTTGTATTGCCTTCCGATTCAGGGATGTATATGGTATATTGCGATGCTTCCCGCATTGGCTTGGGATGTGTATTGATACATGGGGGACGAGTTATTGCATATGCTTCACGTCAGCTGAAGGTTCATGAGAAGAATTACCATGTGCACGATCTAGAGTTGGCGGCGATTGTTCACGCTCTTAAGATATGGAGACATTATTTGTATGGTGTGTCATGCGAGGTTTATACAGACCATCGCAGCTTGCAGCACTTGTTCAAGCAGAGGGATCTTCATTTGAGGCAACGTAGGTGGCTTGAGTTACTAAAGGACTATGACATCACCATTCTTTATCATCCAGGCAAGGCGAATATGGTCGCGGATGCCTTGAGGCAGAAGGCGGAGAGTATGGGTAGCTTTGCTTTCATTCCTGCTGAGATAAAACCATTAGCTTTGGACATTCATTCTTTAGCTAACAGACTTGTGAGACTGGACATTTTGGAGCCCAACCGAGTTCTAGCATGTGTGGTTGCTCAATCTTCGTTATTGGGGCAGATTAAGGACTGACAGTTCGATGATCCACATTTGGCGGTTCTCAAAGAGATGGTACTTCAGGGAGGTGTCAAGGAGATTTCTATTGGCGAGGATGGGGTGTTACGACTTCGGGGCCATTTGTGTGTTCCTAATGTTGATGGCTTGAGAGAGAGGATTCTAGAGGAGGCCCACAGTTCGAGGTACTCCATTCATCCGGGTGCCACGAAGATGTATCGTGACTTGAGACAGCATTACTGGTGGCGGAGGATGAAGAAGGAATTTGTGGAGTATGTAGCTAAATGTTTAAATTGCCAGCAGGTCAAGTATGAGCACTAGAGACCAGGTGGCCTACTTTAGCAGATGCCCATTCCGGAATAGAAGTGGGAGCGCATCACCATGGATTTCGTGCTTGGGTTGCCGCGGACTTTGCGGAAGGTTGATTCAGTGTGGGTTATTGTGGATAGGTTGACAAAGTCTGCCCACTTCATACCAGTGGCGACTACTTATACAGCGAAGAGATATGCTCAGATTTACATTCTGGAGATAGTCAGGTTGCACGGTGTGCCGATTTCCATCATATCAGACAGAGGCCCTCAGTTCACTTCCCATTTCTGGAGAGTTGTTCAGAGTGAGTTGGGGATCCGCGTAGAGCTTAGCACAGCATTCCATCCTCAGACCGACGGGCAGTTGGAGTGGACAGTTCAGATTTTAGAGGATATGCTTAGAGCCTGTGTGATTGACTTTGGAGGACAGTGGGATCAGTTCTTGCCCTTAGTGGAGTTTGCATACAATAATACCTATCAGTCCAACATAGAGATGGCCCCGTATGAGGCATTGTATGGTCGGCGTTATCGTTGGGTGGTTTGAGCCTGGTGAGGCTAAGTTACTTGGTACAGATTTGGTACAGGATGCCTTGGATAAGGTAAAGTTGATTCAGGAGAGGCTTCGCACAGCCCAGTCCATAAAGAAGAGTTATGCAGATCATAAGGCACGTGATGTATCATTCATGATTGGTGAGAAGGTTCTCTTGAAGGTCTTGCCAATGAAGGGCATTATGAGGTTCGGGAAGAAGGGCAAGCTGAGCCCAAGGTTTATTGGTCCATTTGAGGTGTTGAGGCGAGTTGGAGAGGTTGCCTATGAGCTTGCTTTAACTCCCAATTTGTCAGGAGTCCATCCGGTTTTCCATGTATCGATGTTTCGGAAGTATTATGCCGACCTATCACATGTGTTGGACTTCAGTACCATTCGGTTAGATGGGAGTTTGGGCTACGAGGAGGAGCCAGTTTCCATTATTGATAGACATGATCACCAGTTGAGGTCGAAGAGGATTTATGCGGTAAGGGTCCAGTGGAGGGGCCAACCGATTGAGGAGGTGACCTGGGAGTCCGAGGAGGACATGCGGAGCCGATATCCCCACTTATTCAGCAGTCTAGGTACTTTTCTATGTCCGTTTGAGGATGAACGTTTGTTTAAGAGGTGGAGAATGTAACGACCCGACTGGTCATTTTGCATTTTAGAACCTCGTTCCCTTAAATAAAACTTCCCGCACTTGCTTTAACTAATTTATGACTTGCGAGGATGGGTGGTTCGGAATTTAGAAGAGTTTCGAGCAAGAATATGTCCACTTGTGTCTTTTGGTCTTTTTAAAAAGGCCAAGTTTGACTTCGATCAACTTTCTTGGGAAACGAACCCGGATTCATGATTTGACGATCCCAGAGGGTCCATAGGAAAATATGGGACTTGGGCGTACGCCCGGAATCGATTTTCGAGGTCCCATGCCCGAGTAATTAATTTTTTGTGAAATTGTTAACTTGAAGTTTTAAGGAATTAAATAAACTGAGTAATCATTGATTTCCTAGGTATCGGGCTTGGATTTTAGTTCTGAAACTTGGTACAGGTCCGAAATATCAGTTAAGACTTACCCGTAAATTTTGGTGTCAATCCTAGTAGTTTAAGGACATTTTGACCCGTTGGAAGGAAATTTAGAACTTGAAGATTCAATGATTTGATTCATTTGGTTTTGGGGTTGATTCCTCAATTTAGCATTGTTTTGAGCGTTTTGAGGGTTTGAGCAGGTTCGCCTCGTGATTTTAGACTTGTCGCTATGTTCGGGCGGGGCTCGGGAGCCCCGAGCGTCAAATGGTCGAGGTTCGAGTGAAGTTGGAACTTGAAATAGAACCAAAGGCTACTACTTCTGTCATAACCGCTTCTGCGGCTCTTGGACCGCAAAAGAGGTCGACAAATCGCATAAGCAAAGTGGGCTCAGGCGTGGAAAACTGCAGAAGCGGTCCGGCCCAGCCTACCCACTTCCGCAGAAGCGACCCCCGTTCCGCCGATGCGGGACCGCAGAAACGGAGATAGCTGGGCAGAAGGGTTCATTTAATTCGAGCTCAAAGCCATTTCTATCATTCCTCATCCAACACTTAGGCGATTTTGGTGACTCCAAAGAGGGGTTTCAACATAACATTGCAAGGTAAGTAATCCCGACTCACTTTTAGTTCAAACACATTAACATTAGGTAGATTTAACACTAAAAATTAAGTAAAATCAAGGGGTTAGAGCTAGACCTAGGGTTTAATAAAAACTAAAATTTAATCATGTAATTTGCCATGTAATGAACTAGAAATGATATATTTGTGATCCTTAGGTGATAGAGAACAAGTTCCTTCGAAAATCTCGGAATCCGGGCACGTGGGCCCGGGGTCGGAATTTAGGAAACTTATGGGAAAGGTTGGGAAATCACTTAAATAGTTAGAATTCAACCTTGTGAGCCTTTATTGACTAATTTTTACTTCGTTTGATTAGTTTGAGATTGTTCGGTTTCGAATTAAAGACTTGGGCTCGTTCTTGGAACTTGGAAGTGCACTTTGGAGCGAGGGGAGTCTCCTTTCTAACCTTGTAAGAGGGAAATGTCCCCATAGGTATAATAAATAACCAAATTGCTTTATATGCGGGGTATACGTACATACCAGGTATCGAGAGTCCGTGCGTAGCGACTTTATGATAGTACGGGTAGTCTATGATCCTAAAACATGTTATATGTGAAATATATGTTATCTTGTTGGCTGTTGAATTGTTTAGATCCTAACGAGTTGGACACTAAAATTCTAAAAGGATTCAATTTCATTTATTCTGGAATTATTAAAACAGAATTGAGTTGTACTTGGAAGAACTTGTATTTTTATGTGTACCTGCGTCGCATGTATGATTCACGAGCGGGGTGATTGTGATTTACATTTTTACCTCGTCGCACGTATGATTCGTGAACGGGGTAATAGATGCATCTATGGTTCGAGCCATTCGACCCTCAGCAGTGCACATTTACTTTTCTGTTGGATCGGGCTGTACGTTCCTCGGTGGTTATTTGTGTATGAGTTATCTAGCTTCTACTTGAGGTTAAAATTCTATATTTGCTTAAATATTTAAATATGAATGAGCACACTCTATGAAAGGTTAAAGGAAGAATTTCTATTTCATACTTGGAAGATTTACGACTTGAGTTATACCTGCTTGTTTAAATGATTTTCATTATTTCTTGACCTTAGTAAGTATCAAGTCGACCTCTCGTCTCTACTTCTTCGAGATTAGGCGGGATACTTACTGGGTACATGTTGTTTATGTACTCATGCTACGCTTTTGTACTTAAATGTACAGGATTTGAGGCAGGTGGATCTGGACACTACTCTGGTGCGCATCAGTGAGCACCCTTGGGACTTCTACGGTGAGCTGCTTCTCCTTCATGTCGATCCGCAGCCGAAGAAGTCTTTCCCTATATTTTTGTTTTTGTCTATCCTGATTCAGACAGTAGGATAGTATATTATTCTTTTTTTATATTCTACTACTTACCCGTAGCTTGTGACACCAGGTTCTGGCACACACAGTGGTAGCCATTTATTTTGGGTTGTATAACTATCTTTATTCATTATTGATCTTTACTGGTTTTAACCTTAAATTGGAAAATCTATTATAGTGGATTTTGGCAAAGGTAAAATGACAATTTAATTATACTTCCGCATTGGCTGGCCTGACAAATGGTGTTGGGTGCCATCATGACCTATTATGGAAAATGGGTCGTGACAGAAATAGTTTCACGCTAATTGGGGAGTTCTACACAAGCTTGTTTGAAAAGTTAAAGAATTCTGGCCTGATTGAGCCGCTCCTCGGCTATACTCCAGACCCATATGTAATGGGTTTTGATCCTACTGTACGATGCATATACCACTCTAATGTCCAAGGGCATAACATTGAAGATTGTCGTTCTTTGAAAAAGGGAAATAGAAAGAATGATCCAAGAAGGGATAATTCTGATCAAGGACAGTGACGGGGAGTACGTGAATCATCCTGGGAACTTGCTGACTGAAGTTAATGATATTTAAGTTGGTAATTATCTTGGCAATATTGATGTGGAACTCATTGGCTAAGATGCCGTGCTTGGTAATTGGAAAGACGCTCCATCTCTTGGCAAGCATGGGAGGAGTCTTGGTGGTTTGTTTTGTTGTCATTTCTGTTATCCGAGTTATTTCAGGGTTGTAATCCGGATATTGTCTTGTGATTCAAACCCTTCTATCCTCTTATTTTGCCTAGTTTCTTTTGTCGTAGTAACTCAATTGGTGTTACCTAGGTTTGTTCCAGGGTTGTAACACCATTGTGTTTTGTTTGTTTTTTTGTTCAAACCCTTTTAATGTTTGTCTAATGTAATTTTATATTTTCTATTATTTCTAGTCAGTGTTCATTTAGCTCTATTTTATTTTTCTAGTTCCTTTCTTGCCGACTCTATTGACATGACATGCATGCGTAATTCTTATTCTGGTCTCAAAAGTAGTTTAGTCATAAAGCAATGAAACGATTTTGAAGATGATAGGGACATTTGAGGTAAATAAGTAAAGGAATTTTAAGATCACTTCAATGCCGACTTGTGTGAAACTGGGGCAGATAGAACATAAGGAAATACTATTGAAATGCATCCTGCCGTATCAGGTTGAAGCTAAAGGCAAGTTTGCCCAAAATTGGCTGGGGCCATTCGTGGTAACGAGAGTGTGGTCCAATGGTGCTTGATATTTAACAAATGTAGAAGGCAAATGTGTGGATATGGCTATCAATTCTGATGCAGTCAACAGATATTACGTATGATTTCTTTGGTTTGTTTAATTGTGTTGTTTGTATTTGGCATGCTTTGAAGATTGGAATGACGAAGGCATTTTATTCTGCTATCTAAACACTTTATCCTTTGTTACCCCTTTGAGCCTTATTTATTTTCTTTCATATTTCCTTTTGGGATTAAAAGTAGAGTTTAGAAATACAGATACAGAAAAGAGGAAAAAAGAAGAGAAAAAGAGAAAGAAAAATGAGAAAAGAGTAAAGAAAAGAAAAGAAAAGAAAAAAAGAGAAAAAGAAAAAAGAAGAAAAGAAAAGCAAAAAAAAACAAATCAATTCCTATTACATGAACTACATTCGACCTGATTCCTTTTAAGGATACGCAGGCAGCCTCACGGTTCGGTCCCATCAAAATTAAAATTCAAAAGTCCCCAAGCAAAGAAACTGGGGCAGAAGTTGTGGTTATGTAAAAGATCTGATTCTAAAAGTTGTAAATTTTAACCCATTCAAGTTGTTTGAGCCTTCGTGATACCCTTTCTTTCTAACCCTATCCAAAAGCCCACATTACGGACCAAAGAAAGACCTTCCAACCAGTATTCAAGAGATGCCAAGTCGAGCAAGTAGAGGTGGTTCATATCAGGGGCAACACTCCGTTCTGAACAAGAAAAATAAAAATAAGAGAGTCTTATCGGTGAAAACCTTCACAGGCACTATAAGGTGACGATGAGTTGAGAGAAACAACAAAATGAGAGAGGCTTGATGGTGAAACTCTTTGGGTGCCACAAGTCGAATGAGGATCATGAATCATCTAGGATAATCGAAGCATTGAAGCCCAGTTTCACGACAAAGTTGATACAAAAAGAGATTTTCTTGACAGATTAGGTAACGGGTGCATATCATGGTCATTAGGGTTGGTATCCACATCTAATAAGTTTCTACTTCGTGGTTTTCTTGTTAGGAATCATCTCTTTCCATTGTCATTTACTCTGTTCTTTTTGTCTTGTTCACTTCCTCTTCCTGATTCTGTTTGGTCAGAACAAGTAAGAAATGACTTCAAAATTTGCCACCAGCTATCCATTTGCATAAAGCGGAGTCTGGCTATCACATCAAAGCAACATAACTTACGAAAGAACAGTATGCACACTGAGTTGGTAACAATCAACGTGTTCTCAGATTCATGTAAAATGCAAAGGTTCGGTAAATGTCAGTTCATGATCAATACAACAAATAGAGGGTATTGGGTCTGAATGGAGCAGAGGTATTTTCTGTGATAAGGGTGATAAAGAAATTGGTTAGTCAATAAGAAAGCAACGTCTTTTAAGGTGAGATCAAAGTTATCATGGCAAGTGAAGGAGCAATCGCCGCAAAGTCAAGGAAACAAACCAGCCACCATGTTTAAACTCACATGTTTTCTTTTTCTGAAACGGGGATGAAAGCTATGTTCATATCAAAGCTTGGAAGATTGAATTTTTCAGGTGTAATGCCCCAAATCTACTTACGCAAAGGTTATTGAGAAGATCACACATCACCCTAGGAGACATATTTCCTAGTTAAGTCATTTATGTTCAGCCCTTAGGAGACACACTTCCTAGTTTGGATCATATGAATTTGGGTCACTGATGGTTTTACCCCTAAGAGACGCACTTCCTAGTCTAAGTCTTCCAAATTATATTTTGCTTAGGATATGTACTTCCTATATTGAGATTTTCCCCTAGGAGACACACTCCCTAGTCTAGTTCATTTAAGTTCATTAATAGGAGACACACTTCCTAAATTGAGAGTTCATTCATAGGAGACACACTTCCTTATTTGAGTCATTGAAGTTTCACCCATAGGAGATGCACTTCCTAAATTGAGGGTTCATTCATAGGAGACGCACCTCCTAGTTTAAGTAATTGAAGTTTCACCCATAGGAGATGCACTTCCTAAATTAAGAGTTCATCCGTAGGAGACGCACTTCCTAGTTTGAGTCATTGAAGCTTCACCCTTAGGAGACACACTTCCTAAGTTGATTTTCACCCATAGGAGACGCACTTCCTAAATTGATAGTTCATTCATAGGAGACACACTTCCTAGTTTGAGGCATTGAGGTTTCACCCCTAGGAGATGCACTTCTTAGTCTGGGTCTTTCAGGGTACAACTGTAGGAGACGCACTTCCTAAATTGAGAGTTCATCCATAGGAAACGCACTTCCTAATTTGAGTCATTGAAGTTTCACCTCTAGGAGACACACTTCCTAAGTTGATTTTCACCCATAGGAGACGCACTTTGTAAATTGATAGTTAATTCATAGGAGACGCACTACCTAGTTTAAGTCATTAAAATATCACCCCTAGGAGACACACTTCTTGGTCTGGGTCTTTCAGGATACACCTGTAGGGGACGCACTTCCTAAATTGAGAGTTCATTCATAGGAGACGCACTTCCTAATTTTAGTCACTGAAGTTTTCACCCATAGGAGATGCACTTCCTAGTCTTAGTCGTTTAAATTCACCCTTAAGAGACACACTTCTTAGTTTGGTTCATTCAAGTTTTATTTTTGCAGATGCATTTTCTAGTCAAAGTTTCCTGGTTTTACTCATAGGAGACGCACATCTTAGTTTAGTCTTTAGTTTACTCTCATCATTGCATCAAATGTATAAGTGGTTTACAATTTTGCTAACAACTCACAAATCTTCCTAGTGCAAACTGGGGCAGAAAATTTCGTTGCTTTGCTTGTTTTGATTGCAGGAACCCACCTGGAGAACAAAAGAGAAAGCAACAATGTTCAAAGGAAGATGGTTTATGTTCAGCAATAAGGAGCCCACCTGAAGAACAAAGCAGCAGTTTAAGTGTTGGTAAATAGGATCCTACCCGGAAGAACAAAGGGAAGGCAATAATGGTAAAAGGAAGACGATTCAAGTTCAGTAATCAGGCACCTACCTGTAGAAAAGGAAAGAAGCATCTCAGATTACAATTCAAGTCGGCAACAAAAGAAGCTCGCGGTAAAAATATGAGTCAACAGTCCGAAGTGATCAACAGAAGTTAGTCACAATAAAGAAAAAAAAGAGAAAGGCAAGAAGTTAATCCAAATGCATAAGTTGATGAAAGATGTGTGCTGCTCAAGACATGGCCGAGGTCACAAGCACTGCATGCCTGGTCTTGATCTGAAAAGCTGAAGAAGGATGAACTAGAAAACATCAAGGTTCAAATCTAAAGTCAGCATGAAGAACCACTCAAGACTCAAGAAACAGCTTCAGAAGACTTATAGATAGGATTCTTGTAACTCGTAGTTGACAGACTTAGCTAGTCTATTTCATGTTTTGACTTTTGATGTTACATGAGGACCGCGGACCGAAACCTCAACAGAACGACACCTCGACCGGGTCTCCACCTCGGTATACTCCATCATCTCACTCACACAGAACTACACTGACCCGATTCCTTTATAGACAAGGATATGTAGGCAACCTTTGAAGCAAAGGTTAGGTCATGTTCTATTTAAAAAAAATACTACCCACGGAGTATTCAAACGGGAAAAACATCGCTCGTATCCGCTCACTTTATCTTTGCACAAAAACTCTTCATGTTTACGATCAAAGAGGGGTAGCTGTGAGCACGTGATTTTTGCCTCACATGAATTAATCCTACAGAACTTTTTTTCTTTAAATATTTTCTACTCTAGGAATTCTTGTAGAATTTTCCTGATTTTTTGCAATTTGTGGGCATATTTAATTTTGTTTAAATCATAAAAAATACAAAAAATATATTACATCCGCATTTAGGATTTGATTTTACATTTTTATTTTAATTAAGTAATTTGTTGTTTTACAAAAATGAAAAATCACACAAAAATAACATATACACAAAGATCTGATTCATGTGGGGACATGATACGTAGGCAACCTACATAAGGTTCGATCGAATCATTTTTTTATTAAAAGAAAAAGGAAAAAGAAATAAAAAAATTAAAGTATAAAGAAGAACAAAGAGGTGAAATTATAGGATGTGAGAAATGAAAGAAAAGAAAAGAGTGATAATTAGAGAAAAAAAGAGAGGAAGGAAAATGAGCAAACCAAGAAGTGCCAGAAAAGAAAAGAAAAGAAAAGAGAAGATTGAAATGAACAAATTGGGATGATGCCAAGTGACCTTGTGGCCATCGAAGTCTTTTTTGAACTGTTAATTGTTGCTAGGTGCATTGCACACAATGTGATATTTGCAGCTGTTAAATGCCCTAGCACTAACATTATGACCTCATTTTATTCCTTTTTGTTATCTCCATTGAGCAGAAGAATGGTTGGTTTGTGGTTCTTAAGGTAATTCATCCATACAACACAAAGTCAAAAAGCTAGGTAGCCATGACTAGCAAAGACCTGGACACAAGAGTTGTTGATCCGTCGAGGGAGTTTGTGGATTCAAAGTCTAAATTGAAAGGGGAGGTCGAAATGTTGAAATAAAAGATGGTAGAAATGTATTAGTCTTAGATCAAGGGGCATCCTCCATCTTCATTCCCTGCTAACTACACTGAAAACTCTGCAACTCTTTAAACTCACAAGTTTTCTTTGTCTGAAACAGGGACGAAAGCTATGTTTATATCAAAGCTTGGAAGCTTGAATTTTTCAGGTGTAATGCCCCAAATATGCTTACGCAAAGGTTATTGAGAAGATCACATATCACCCTAGGAGACGCACTTCCTAGTTTAGGTCACTTAAGTTTAGTCCTTAGGAGATGCACTTCCTATTTTGGATCATATGAGTTTGAGTCACTGATGGTTTTACCCCTAGGAGACGCACATCCTAGTCTAAGTCTTCCAAATTATATTTTGCTTAGGAGATGCCCTTCCTATATTGAGATTTTCCCCTAGGAGACACACTTCCTACTCTGGTTCATTTAAGTTCATTCATAGGAGACGCATTTCCTAAATTGAGAGTTCATTCATAGAAGACGCACTTCCTAGTTTGAGTCATTGAAGTTTCAGCCGTAGGAGACGCACTTCCTAAATTGAGGGTTCATTCATAGGAGACGCACTTCCTAGTTTGAGTCATTGAAGTTTCACCCATAGGAGATGCACTTCCTAAATTGAGAGTTCATCCGTAGGAGACGCAATTCCTAGTTTAAGTCATTGAAGCTTCACCCTTCGGAGACACACTTCCTAAGTTGATTTTCACCCATAGGAGATGCACTTCCTAAATTGATAGTTCATTCATAGGAGACGCACTTGTTAGTTTGAGTCGTTGAAGTTTCACCCCTAGGAGATGCACTTCTTAGTCTGGGTCATTCAGGATACACCTGTAGGAGACGCACTTCCTAAATTGAGAGTTCATCCATAGGAGACGCATTTCCTAGTTTGAGTTAGTGAAGTTTCACCCCTAGGAGACACACTTCCTAAGTTGTTTTCACCCATAGGAGACTCACTTTCTAAATTGATAGTTCATTCATAGGAGACACACTTCCTAGTTTGAGTCATTAAAATTTCACCCCTAGGAGACGCACTTCTTATTCTGGGTCTTTCTTGATACACCTGTAGGAGGCGCACTTCATAAATCGAGAGTTCATTCATAGGAGACGCACTTTCTAATTTTAGTCAGTGAAGTTTTCACCCATAGGAGACGCACTTCCTAGTCTTGGTCGTTTAAATTCACCCTTAGGAGATGCACTTCTTGGTTTGGTTAATTCAGGTTTTATTTTAGCAGACGCATTTTCTAGTCAAAGTTTGCTGGTTTTACTCGTAAGAGACGCACATCTTAGTCTAGTCTTTAGTTTACTCTCATCATTGCATCAGTAGTATAATTGGTTTACAATTTTGCTAACAACTCACAAATCTTCCTAGTGCAAACTAAGGCAGAAGATTTCGTTTGTCTTGCTTGTTTTGATTGCAGGAACCCACCTGGAGAACAAAAGAGAAAGCAACAATGTTCAAAGGAAGACAGTTTAAGTTCAGCAATCAGGAGCCCACCTGAAGAATAAAACAACAGTTTAAGTGTTGGTAATCAGGAGCCCACCCGGAAGAACAAAGGGAAGGCAACAATGGTCAAAGGAAGATGGTTCAAGTTCACCAATCAGGCGCCTACCTGAAGGAAAAGGAAAAAGCATCTCAGATTACAATTCAAGTCAGCAACAAAAGAAGCTCGCGGCAAGAATACGAGTCAATAGTCCGAGGTGATCAACAGAAGTTAGTCACAATAAGGAAAAAAAAGAAAAAGGCAAGAAGTTAATCCAAATGCAGAAGTTGATGAAAAATGTGGGCTGCTCAAGACATGGCCGAGGTCACAAGCACTGCATGCCTGGTCTTGATCCGAAAAGCTGAAGAAGGATGAACTAGCACCTGCAACTAGCAAGCGTCAAGGTTCAAATCTAAAGTCTGCATGAAGAACCACTCAAGACTCAAGATCAAGCTTCAGAAGACTTATAGATAGGAATCTTGTAACTCGTAGTTGACAGGCTTAGCTAGTCGCTTTCATGTTTTGACTTTTGGTGTAACATCAGGACCGCAGACCGAAACCTTAGTGGAATGACACCTTGACCGGCTCTCCACCTCGGTATACTCCATCATCTCACTCACCCAGAACTACACTGACCTTATTCCTTTATAGCCAAGGATATGTAGGCAACCTTTGAAGCAAAGGTTCAGTCAGGTTCTATTTCAAAAAATGCTTCCCATGGAGTATTCAAACGGGCGAAAAATCGCTCGTAGCCGCTCTATTTATATTTGCACTAAAATACTTCATGTTTCCGAGCAAAGAGGGGCATCTGTGAGCATGTGATTTTTTGCTTCACATGAATTACTCCTACAAAACTCTTTTTCTTTAATTAGTTGCTATTCTTGGAATTATTGTAGAATTTTTCTGATTTTTTGCATTTTGTGTGCATATTTAATTTCGTTTAAATCATAAAAATACAAAAAATATATTTCATTCGCATTTAGGATTTGATTTTATATTTTTAGATTAATTAAGTTATTTGTTGTTTTACAAAAATAAAAAATCACAAAAAATAAAGTATTTTGCATTTTTATTGTTTAATTTTGAATTTTTGTAGTTTTTTTAATTTGGTATTTAATTAGGTGTGGTAATTATTATTTAGAGATAATTAAATTAATTTGGTAGAATAATTTGATTTAAGGATTAATTTTGGAATTTAGGCCAGGGAATATGTTCACCCAACTAATTAAGAAGCTTCAAAGTGTGGGGGTTCATAATGCACTAATTGAATAATTTAAAGAAAATGGATTGAGTGGAATCAAATATAAAAATGGGGATGGGGCATTTGTGAATAGTGTGTGCACTAATCTACTGTCTATATATAAGAGACTAACGCCTACAATGAGCAACAACAGACAAAAAGTAACGCCTGAAAAAAGAGAAGCAATCAGCCACAATGTGAAAAATAAAATCAGCGAAGACACAGCAAATGAGAGACTAAGAATGACCCGTTCCCTGGAAGAGAATCATCTCAATGGTCTCTTCACGAGATCTCCAAAAAAGAACAACAAAATCTTCAGCCACCTATGTCAATTCTCTAAGCTAAGAGAGGCACAACACAAACGACAAAGAATAGAAGCTTTCATTGAAGAACAAAAAATTTTAGAAGCAACACCCAATTTCTCCCAATTCGATTGCTGTTTTGAATCCCTTTTGTAACTGTCACTCTTTTTGTCCGAGTTTTAGAGTTTTTGTTAATTGAATTTTCTTCAAAGTTCGACTTTTCCGGCGAGAGTCGAGGTGTCGTACGAGGATCTGGTTTAGGCTGTTCCATTTGAGTTAAATTTCGTGGTTAACAGTACCATTTGAGGTTCATTTCTTACTCACCTATCCTTTAATTATGAGTACTTTTACAATTGTTTTGATGAATTAAAGCCATCTGATGCATAGATGTTTGAGATTTGAATGAAAATTCTGCTTATTTGAAGTTTTCTTTTAAAAAAGAAATAGTTCTTGTTTGTTGTGGACTAATTGTTGCGGCTTGAAAAATGGGTTCCGTTAGTTAGCTATATATATATATATATATATATATTTGTAATTTTTATAGTTGAATATATTGAAACCAATTACTAGTTTTGCTTATGACTTTTAATGTTAATCTCAATTTTTGTATATAAATAAAGGGAACGTTGCAAGCTCAGTTTTAGTTCTGGCCATTTATGGGTAATGTATCGTTAGTTTTATAAGTTTCACTAGAGGATTTATTGAAATTTAGTTTTCATCTTTTTCCTTTTTTTTGTTTCATCAGCTTTACCAGGTTATTGAGTAGGAAGCACAAATTATTTGCTAAACTATTCGAAAAATAAAGTTTGTTAACCGTATAACAGATGGGTTTAATGTATTGAAATTATGGGTTTAAGGAGTTGGAGCTTGTTACAAAAAATAATGGGACATGGCAGTGTTTGAGTTTAATAATAGTAAGATAAGTTCGGCCATGAGCCCAAATAATTTATAGTGATAAAATTATATACTTCATCTACAAAGTGATATCCGTAACTTGTATGCCCCACAATGCATCTAGAATATTTGGGCGAATTAACAACTGTAGTCGCTTTAGGTGCGTAATTTAAATTAATTTCCTTAAACTCGGGTGTGAATTTATGTGATCCAAATCTAAATCTCAACAACGTTAGATAAAATATGTCGTGGACCGCATGTGCATTTATGTGACGTGGTTCAAGACGTGTTTTAGATGACGTTGAATCTTTTCCTAAAAACATTTAAATAAAAGCGGTTATAAAGTTAAATTGAACCATAGGCTAAACATGTATTAAAATCAAGTAAATAAGCCAAATATAACAGTTGAGCGACAGTGCTAAAGCCACGGAATCCAGGAATGCCTAACACCTTCTCTCGGATTAACAGAATTCCTTACCCGGATTTCTGTGTTCGCGAACTGTAAAATATAGTCAATCTTTTCCTCGATTCAGGATTTGAACCGATGATTTGGGACACCATAAAATTATCCCAAGTGGCAACTCTGAAGTTTTAAATGAAATAATCCCGTTTCGATTGTCACTTAAATCGGAAAAAACTCCCTTGTTTATCCCTTCTAGGGATGTGGAAAAAGGAGGTGTGACACATGTCATAGCAAAGATGCTTAGGGATCTCTACAAAAAGGATCGAGTTAGGTTCGTGGAAGTTCATGCGACAGTCGTTCCCCGAAGAAGGAGTCTCGGAATCCGTTTCACGAAAGTCCGGAATGCCAGAACTCCCTAAGTACAACAGGACCTCGGATCCCGATGAGAACATCACCGCCGACACGTGCACAGGAAAGGCAACGACTTTCAAGATGATGAGTTTGAGCCCGTCTCATTGAAGAGGTTTGAAGAAACACCCTCAAAGGGAACCACGATATGGTTTGGTAGCCTAGCACCTGACCCCACAAACTCGCTTATCGTGCCGGCAGATTCCTTCGCACAGACACACACCAATGCCATCAAAGCAGCGACGAGAGAGCACAACACATTAGGGGCCAAACAAAGCGAGAATGAAATACCACGGGAATTCGCACATCATTCCCAGATAGAACGAACTAGATCGCTCCAGCCTCGGATGACTGGACAGCACAGGCTTTCGCCCAAAGCCTAAACTAACCAATCCCAACGACTTCAAGGCAGTTCAAACGAAGCTTGATCAGATACCTAGCCGAGATCTGGTCTGATGCCCGTACCCAACAACAGCCATAAATCAAGGTCGTGGATGACCATCAGGGAGCCTCCTCATGCTCAGGCTCCCGCTAAAGAAACTAATGCCAAATAGAGGGAGGTACCGCCCATGCGTCGTGGATAGGAGGAACGCCCCAAGACGGAACCTACCTCGAGACGATCGGGAAATGGCCCGAGGACAACATCCTCGAGGAATCTTTGACAAAACCAGATTCGACGAGGATGCACGAACGGCAGGGGCACCTTGCCCATCAGAGTACAATTTCAGCATCACTATACCAAACAACGTGTTCACCATAAGCGAAACCAGGGGTGTCAAATGGCTCAGACCTATTCGACCGAGCCCCCCCAAAGAAACCACAACCTGGCGCGGGAACCGCATGGAACGCATGACCGCGGGGTCGAAAATGGTCACCATCTTAGGAGGAAAAGATCCATGCTACTTAATAAAGATCACCACCGAGTATTGTCGAGTGATCTAGCTCAAATTTACCTCCGAGGGAAGAAAGAAACCAGGAAAAATGAAGCAAATAAGCCACGGCATAGAGTGGAGACACCCCCCAAGGACTCATAAAATTGAAAGTAAAAATGCTCGTTACCAGGAAGAGATGGCTCTGGGGATACGTTCCGGAGGACGCCCTTACATGCAGCAAAAAAGACACAGAGACTTTGCCTCGGACTCACACTGACACGCTGGTAATCTTCTCCCTCGTTTGATCCATTTCAAGTAAAACATATGCTCGTGAATTTAGGTGGCTCGGTCAACGTACCATTAATGTCGGAACGAGGTCAGTAGGGCGGCTCAGACTGACAAACCAAATCGTGCTCGCATCTCGAATTTTGGCGGATTTAAAATGGCAATCGCTACAACAAGCAAGAAGACCATTCTCTCAATACAACCCGTCTAAGCTCAGACTGGAATGCCGAGTTCTATACCGTCAAAGAAGGTGCAAGGCACGGACGTCTTATTCAGATGGCCACGGGCACACCGCCCGAAGACAGCATCGACCCCACTTTTCTAAAAGAATGAAATCCCATGCAAGGGGCAGAATTAAAACCATTGGTAGGGAGAAATACGTGACGAGGGGAAATTCCTCACCATATGGCGCATCGCCGACATCAATATCTTCACCCACGAGAGGATCAAAAGGTAAGCAAACCATATCTTCCGCCAAGCCTGATTAAACACAGCAGAGGGCTGTACTAGGGCCCACACCCCGAAACGGCAAGAATATGCCAAATTTTGAAACATCACATACAGATCTCGCGCTAAGGAAGTACTGCTTCACCCCTTTGTTATTTTTCCCTAACCTGTATGCAGACAATCGCCCGGGATATTCGAAAGTTCTAACTCCACCCAGAGATCCCAAGGCCTTAACAGAACCCGCCGCGCTATTTCCCCTCGGTCGGGTTTCGACCCCGAAGAGGGTCTCGCCAGCAAGGTTATTAGTAGAGCAACGTACCCCCAGAGGAGGATCTGACAAGATCACATGCCTTCTTCTACAGTAAAACAATGAGTGATGATCTTCTTGTAATTGCTCCATCCCCTTGGAAGGATTGGGGAATGACATACTGATTTTAAATAGGGAATCATGTACTGGACCAAATGGTCTGAGGAGCCGCGCCTGCGCGGGCCAAGCTCATAACGATGAAACAATATGTATTTTATGCCAAGCAATAAAGAATAATTTTCAGCATCTCGTACTCCAGAAAAGGGGATTTCCCAAAATACTCAGAGACGTAGAGTCAACAATTAGGAACCCACACGACCCCAGGGTCAAAAATTCGGGCTCATAAGGCCGCGACGAGGCAACTCTGAGCTCACGAATAGCGGCTTTCGAGCCTAAGCAAACTGGATGACTCAGAGACTGTCATTAATCACCATGCACTGGAAAACCCGAAACTGTAAGACCCCAAGTGGGCAGACTCGGCGTAACCAGATCTATTCTACATTGAAACAAAAACTGTAAGACCTCAATAGACATGAAAAAATGTAAGACCTCAACATGCATGACAAACTGTAAGACCTCAACAGACATGACAAACCGTAAGACCTCAACAGGCATGGAACTCAAAATCCCGAAGTTTAGGCTATATGTCGCATTTGTATGTATCCCAAAAGGGCATACCCTCGATGTAGACGCCTAAACTATCTCTCAGGATAAAAAATGGCTCCAGGAAAAGGCCAAACACATATCACTAGGGTAAAAACGGCTGATCCAGCTAAATTAATGGGACTCGAGGACACCTAACCGTCACTAAACAAAAATCACAGGCCATTAAATCGAATATACTTCGGAAAGAACTGGTTAAAACAGGCTTCCCTCAATAGGCAAAAACGAGCTTCAACCATGTCAGCTCCAAATCACAAGGCTTTGAGCTACTCGGCCTACGAGCTAAGAACCTTCTGAGGTGATCGAACATCGCCGATAACGACTTGAAATCGAGGTTCTTCGAGAACCGATGACACATCAGGAAAAATTATCTAAAAAAGACCTTAACGAGAGGAAAACAAAGCCTACAAAATGCCCACAGAAAAAGTGTAAGAGCCATTGTCTCCAGCCAAGCAAGCCTCCAGGCCACATATCAATAGGTCTCAATGACCAAACGGCGTAAGAGCCACTATCGCTAGCTTGAAAATTGACAATATGCCTAAGGGCACGACAAAAATTCCTACTAGTTAACCTGATTCGAAGATCAGACCCATACTAATTAACTACAATATGCCTAAGGGCACGACATAAATTCCATTGTCGGCAGCCAAATGAGCCTTTGGGCCACGCACCTGTAAGGTCACTTCGACCCGAAGCACCAAGGGCTATCGGCATCTGCCCATGCAGGCAGGAAAGAACTTAAGGGTCAATTAAAGCTTGAATCACAATACGACTCGAAGACTGGACCCAAAATAGTCAAAACAGCAAATGCCCCAGGGCAAGAAATATGAATAATTACTATCCGCCCACACGGGCAAAGAAGATTGAAGGGCAGGCAAGCTTGAGTCAAGGCCCGACTCAGAGACTAAGGCTAAAACAGCTGCACAAAGCACTGAGGCCCCAATGCCTACTCACGAGAAAAGTCGCACTTAAAAGCTTCTGGGCCTGCCTAATTAGCTTTAGACCCATGAGGCTCCCGCCAAACATCGAAACCATCCCGCCTGGTCAAAAGTAATATAGAAAGAGATACAGAAGGAATAAATATTCAAGTTTTCTCTTATCTTTCATACGCGAAAGGCGCACTCTCCATCTACAAACATACTCTACAAGTATTAAATACAAAGTGTAAAAATAACAAAATCTGCACTCCACTCCAATAGGCTATAGCCTGCCGGATTCTCTCTCCGTGATGTCAGCAAGAAGTGACCGAGTGTCACGCTCGTCCGCTCTTGCTTGACCTAACTCCTCAGAGAGAACGTAGCCCCTTGCGCTGATCTTCTCGAGTACCTCTCTTCAGGATCTGCAACGAGCATATTCCTTGACCCTCTTCTCCCAGTCGAGGACCTACTTCAGCTCGGCTTGGGCATCAACAACGTCTTTCATAGTCGCCATCTCCAGATCAGCCTTGGTTCAACTTAATACCGCCTCAGATTGGGCATCGATTATCTCAGCCCTGATCTTCGAGAGATCATACTCGAGTTTCCCAATCATATCCGATTGAACTATAGGGTTCTCATGAGCCAAGCAGAGTTGGGCCTCGAAGGCAGGAACCTTGGCCAAAGCACCTCTCTCCTCTAAAGCTTGAGCTTGCACTTGAGACCTTAGCCCACCACAAGCATTCCTGATGCGATTGTTATCGCTCTTTAGGTACTCCAAGGCCTCTGTCTTTTTTTGTAGCTAATATAGGAAAAAGGGGTTAACCTTAAGGGAAAAAAAGAGCGAAGCACGGGCTACAAAAGGTTACATGCTCCATCAAATAACTCTTGTAATTCGAGCTCCGGTACGCCTCATATCGCCAATTCAACAACTCAACCTCCTTCTTCTCGCTAAGGAGCCTAAGGGACTCACCCTCGTCCAGAACTTTCTAAAGCCTGGATCCTGGACAGAGCATCTCATACCTAAGCCTATCACAGGCCTATAAAAATAAAACTCGATGAAGAAAAGAGGACGCAGAATACAGAAGAACTGCGCCTAAAATCACCATGAAGTGAATCCGACGGACTTCTTTGAAGTCAAAGCGCACTCCTGTTGATCCTACATGTTGGCCCAAGTAAATATAAATTTTGAAGACTGACAAAGGAACTCGGGATGAACAAGGTCCATCCCTCAGGTCCACAAAAATGGGCAGATTCGAGCATGTGGGTTGCACGTGAAGGAGATAAGCTTAACTTGGTGTATTTAATGTCTCCTGATCAAAAAGGTTGCATAATTGATAAGTAGAACGAGTCCATAATCAAAGAGAACACTATCCAAGATACGGAAGGAGTTAGAAGTTGAAATCAACTAGAACTCTTCCACCAAGGAAGAGTTTTATCAGAACTCTAGTTATTTCTTCATCTACTAACTCTATAAATTGCAGGATGTCCTCACATTATAGTATTGCACAAAAACACAGAAGTTAAAAGTGAACTGAGAGCAAAATAGAAAGGCTTTTTGCAAGCAATTCGTGTGTGATTCAAGTGTGCAAACCTAAAGCTACATGAACGATATTGAACAACCAGCTCCATAAAGAGTTTTATGTGTCTTTTTTATTTCTAGTTCAATTTTAGCAGGTGTTTTCATATTGTACTTTTCAGCTTTATCTAGAAGAAATTGTAATAGGCACTTTGAGTACTCAAGTTAGAGTTAACTTGAAGTTGTCAGAACAATTAGAGGTTGGTTGCGACAACCGGATTAGAGTTAATCCTTAGGTTTACAAAGAGTTTTGTAAATGTTATTTTTGGCTCCGTGATTTTAGTGAAAGTTTGGGAAAATCCTACTGAGTAGTAGGTCATGATTTTTTCACCTTTTAAGCCAGGTGTTTTCCACGTAACATCTCTGTGTTCTTTAATTTTTGTATTTATAATTCTGCAATAGTAGTAGTTGGAACACATAGAAGAACCAGGTCCTTCTAATCAGGTTAAGCAAAAAATTAGACACCACACAAATTACCCCCCCTTGTGTGGTATTAAAGTATAGAACATCAATTGGTATCAGAACAGGTTATCCTTGAAGAGGCTAAAACCTTAGGAACAGATCAAGATGAGCATACCACCTGAAAACTGGGAAGCGCAATCCACTGATAGGACTCCACTCTTTAATGACCACTACTACTCTTGGTGGAAAAATAGGATGAGAGATCACATTATCGGAGAAGACTATCAGCTATGGGACATTGTCACTGATGGTTCCCTGGCTACCGTGAAGAAGAATGCTAAAGGAATAGATGTACCAAAAACAAGAGCTGACTGCAATGCTGAGGATTTGAGGAAATGGGAAAAGAATGCTAAAGCCAAGAAATAGCTTGGGTGTGGACTTGGTCCAGACGAGTACATTAGAATTCAAAGTTGTACCATTGTTAAGGAAATCTTGGACACTTTGCAAGTGGCTCATGAAGGAACACCTCAAGTGAAGAGGTCCAGAGGAACAATGTTGTATTCTTAATATGAGAATTTCACCATGAAGGAAGAAGAAAGCATCCAGGAGATGTATACAAGGTTCAAAACACTAACAAATGAACTCTCTTGGAAGGGTTATTCTTGAAGAAGACAAGGTTGAGAAAATTCTGACAAGGGTTTTTACTTCTACTTGGGAAAGCAAAATCATTGATATTCAGGAATCAAAGAATATTGCCACTCTTAAGTTGGATGAGCTGATTGGAAATCTCACTACCTATGAACTTAGAAGGAAAACCATGAAGATGGATGCACCCAAGAAGAAAAGGAGCCTGGCATTCAGAATCACTGAAGGTGCTGATCTAGAGGAGGATGAAATGACCATGATCACAAAGGACTTCAAGAAGTACTTAATGAGAGGAAAAGGTACTTCAAGAAGTCAAAGATACAACAAACCAAGGGTTTCTGAAAAACAAACCAATGAGGGGTGTTACAAGTGTGGTAAGGTTGATCACCACATCAAAAACTGCCCTCAATGGGAAATTGAATGGAAGAAGGAAAGAGCTTAACGAAGGAACAGAAAGAAGGAACAGGTTCAACCCAAGAAGAACAAATGATCAACAAAGGCTATGGTTGCTGCCTGGGGAGAAAGATCAGATGAGGACTCAGAGGGTGAAGATGGAGATGAACAAGAACTTATGGAAATTGGATAATTCGATGAGGAATCTGAGGTAAGTATAATTCATCTCAAAAACAAGATTAAATTTTTTTCTAAAGAAAGGCTATCTGAGTTACTCCTGGATTTCATTGATGAATCTGACGATCTAAACAATGAAAAGAAACAATTGTCTAAGTAGTGTGTGATTTTGAAAGCTAAGTGCAAAAATCTAGAAATTAGGGCTAGTGAAAGCGGAAGTAAAAATGCTGAGTTAAAGAACCAGGTTCATGAACTTGACACCACTGACCTAGAGCTTAGACCTGAAAATCTAAAATTGAAATTACGAACTGGTAAAAACAAAGTTGATCACACACAACTAAATTTAGAATAAAATGTATGAAAAATGAAAGATGAGTTGTACAAAAGAGATGAGCAGATAAGAGTCCTTAAGGAGGACCTAAACAAGGTTAAGCACGAGCTAGACAAAACTTGTAAATGGAATAGGTCCTCCGATGCACTTTCATGGCTACACGAACACCATAGTAGCAACAAGAGAGGACTTGGATACGGGACGCCTACACCTAAGTGGGATCCCAAAAGCAAGTACCTCACACTTCCTGAGAAAACAATTTGCACACACTATGCTAAAACTGGTCACTATAAAAGTGAATGTATTGCAAAAGAAAAAGCTAGTCAAAAGAATAAAGAATTTGTTCAAGGGAAAAATAGGCTGCCAGGTTGGTCTAAAAAGAATCTGATTTACCCTTTTGCCTATAGAAAGGGACCCAAACTAGTTTGGGTTCCGAAGACTAACCCTTGATTTCCTTTTGCGGGTCCAAGTGAAGGGGAGAAGCCTAATATGATACATGGATAGTGGTTGCTCAAAGCAATATGAAAGGAAGCAAGAACCAGTTCCTTTCACATAAGGACTTCATAGGAGGTAATGTCTCCTTTGGAAATGGGAATAAAGGTGAGATCATTGGGGTTGGAAAGGTAGGTAAGACTGATTCTCACTCTAATCAGTGTATCACAATTATGTGATAAAGGTAACTTCGTAGCATTCACCTCAACCAAATATTTTGTGATTAATCTTACCACTGACGAGATTGTTTTGGAGGGGAAAAGAGTAAACAATACATACATTGTAGATTTGTCCACATTTTCAGAAAATGAACTCACTTGCTTAAGTGTGTTGGACAATGATCCCCTCCTTTGGCACAAGAGACTTGGACATGCAAGTCTGAGTCAACTCAACATGTTAGTCTCCAAGGATCTAGTAATAGGGATGGCTAACATCAAGTTCAAGGAATACAAACTTTGTGAGGCTTGTGCAAAAGGGAAGTAGGTAAGATCATCTTTTAAATGCAAGAAAGTGGTAAGCACCACCAGAACGATGGAACTCGTCCATATGGATCTCTATGGTCCAATGAGAACATTAAGCAGACGTGGTAAAATATATGTGATGGTGCTTGTTGATGATTACTCTAGGTTTACTTGGAAATTGTTTTTAACATCTAAAGATGAAGCATTTGACATGTTTACTTCTTTTGTTAGAAAAACTCAAAAACAACTAAGTAATCAACTTACATCAATTAGGTCTGATCATGGAACTAAATTTGAAAATACTAAGTTTGCTGAATTTTTGCATGCTACATCATAAATAGTTGCATGATTAGAAGTCTGGTTAAGAAGATTCCCTATGAGTCACTTAAAGGGAGAAAGCTAAATATATCCCATCTTAGGGCAATTGGATGCAAGTACTTTATTTGCAATAATGAAAAAGATTCCCTAGGTAAGTTTGATCCCAGAAGTGATGAGGGAGTAATCTTGGGACATTCTTTACATATTAAAGCTTATAAGATCTATAACAAAAGAACTATGTGTGTAGAAGAAAGTGTACATATGATTTTTGATGAAACTAACACTCTTTCTGAGTGACAGGAACATGAAGATAAAGAAATTGGGCTGGTAAGAAATTTAAATGAAATCACATCCCAGACTGAAGCTCCACCAGAAGAAGGAACATGTGATGGAACAGGTTCTTCTACCCAAGGCAACATGACAGGGGGAACTGACTAGAGAGGAACTGATCCTCAAACCTCGAGGGAACCTGTCCATGAACCTATTCCTCAATAAAAAAACTAGGAAGGAACATCCAAAGAAATTGACACTCCTATTTTAACATCCACGAAATTGGATATAGACGAACCTGGTTCATCTATTGATCAGAAGTTGTATAGGGGAATGATTGTTTCTCTTTTATATCTCACTTTTAGCAGACCTGATAGTGTATGCGGTGTAGGTCTTTGTGCTCGATTTTAGGCAAATCCAAAGGAGTCTCACTTGACTAATGTAAAGAGAATATTGAGATACTTGAAAGGCACCATTGACCTTTGTCTTTGGTATCCAAAAGGTAGTAATTTTAACCTAGTGGAATATGTTGACGCTGATTATGCAGGTTTCCTAGTGGATAGGAAGAGCACCTCAGGTATGGCATACTTCCTTGGTTCATGTATCGTGTCATGGGCTACTAAAAAGCAAAATTTAGTGGCCTTATCTACCGCTAAAGCTGAGTATGTTGCTGTTGCTTCATGATTGTGCTCAATTGTTATGGATCAAGCAGCAGTTGATGGATTTTGGCATTGAAGTTGGTTGCATCCTATTTTCTATGATAACACTAGTGCTATTTGTATGACTAAGAGTCCAGTTCATCATAAGAGAACTAAGCACATAGATGTTAGACACCATTTTTTTGAGGGACAACTATGAGAAAGGCTTGATCACTGTGGAGTTTTGTGCTACTGACAAGAAAACTTCTAACATCTTCACAAAATCCTTAAGTATAAATCACTTTTAGACGAACAGGTTGGAATTAGGGATGATTAAGATCACCTAAAAGGATCAGTTCAAGGTTAAACAAAAAAAAATTTGTTTAGAAAGTCTGTAAATTGTTTATAATTAGATTAAATATAGCTCAGCCTCATACTTTCCATAGTATACTCTTGTGCCATGAGTAAAAATGACTCATTAATCTCTAATGATATTTTCTCTTTTTTGGAAAACTAGACTTACACAAGCACATTATCAGTGAAGAAACTATTTCATCAAGATAACACGGTATGTTTTCTACACTCTGCATAATTTGAAATAACTATATTTGGATCATGAGAAGAGTCCTACCAAATACCAAATTTTTTTTGAACCTATCCGTTACAAGCGAACCAGCTACATTCAAGATTCTTGACCATATTAAACTACCTAGATTCTTTTAAGTCTGCTACTTAGGGGGACGAAAGTGATTCTTCCGAAACTCAACAGGTACCTTTTGATTCTAAAGTTTCTACTGAGAAAATTCTTAAAGTTGCTGCAAATTTGGAAAATAGATTTGTAGGATCTATAGCAGGTGTTGAGACTACAAAATCTAGAGAAGTTGATGGTAAAAATGAAAAAGAAAAAAAGAGAGCAAGGGTTCTAGGAGTATTGTGAGGGGAAAAGGGACAAGAGTGGATAATTCTTCACCCACTCCTGTGAGTTTAACAAAAAATGCAGGTACAATGGTTGCTTGGGGAGATAAACCTGGTTCATGTTAAGAAAACCCTTGCGGACCTGCTGAAGAAAGTGATTGAAAGCTATAATCCAGCTTCTTAATAGAGTTATCAATGGCACCAAAACTCATACTATTCCATATGGCTTCATTCTCATAACTGTGCTTGCACATTTCAATATACTTATGAATAAGTGTGAGGTTAGTACAAGCATGGATCATTTTTGGGTTAATACTCTGCTTGATTGTGATTATGAAGTCAATGTCACTCCTAAAGAACTTAGTTCGTCCAAAAAGGTACCAGTGAATAGCAAGGTCAGAGCCTTGGTACAAAAAAGTGGAACTCAGGATGCTTAGATTGAAAGGCTGAAGACGAGGTTGGTTAAGGTGGAGATTGAGATAGATGCTCTCGTAACTGAGCTGGCAAGAGAAAAAGAGAATAATGATGGCATTCTTAAAGATATGCTGAAATTCCTCCAAGTAAAAAACCAAGCACCTAGTTCTTCCAAGCCTTAATCCTTCCACCTTAGTTTAGATCAACTAGTGACCCAGTTTGGGACGTTTTGTTTCTTTTGCTCATATTTTCAGTATTTTTATTTCTGCTTATGCTCTGTGGTAGAATCTTATCAACCATCAATGAAATTCACTGTCTTTTGCTCTAACTGTTTGTTTATATTTCTTTGATGGTTAAAAATTCTTAGCTTGATCTATGATGATTAATCCATGATTGCATTTGAAGTAGCCTCAGTGGCCATGAGTAAATTTTAAAATTTGGGTATCTTACATTTTATGCAACTTTTCGATGATGCCAAAAGGGGGAAAAAGGTTGTGCTTTAATCAAGTGATGCTTACACTTTGAATAGTTATGTTTATAACCTGATGTACCTGGTCCTTGATTATAAGTGATAAAAAGGAAAAATGTTTCTATCATTGTGTTGATGTTGAGCTGAGTTGAAACAAGGCCTAAGCTTATGAAAATCACAGAGTTTTTCATCATTAAAAGTGGGGAATCTGTTGGCCCAAGTAAAGGTTAGTTTTGAAGACTGACAAAGGAACTCAGAATGAACCAGGTCCATCCCTCAGGTCCACAAAAATGGGTAGATTCGAGCATGTGGGTTGCACGTGAAGGAGATAAGCTTAATTAGGCAAGGAGTTAGAAGTTGAAATCAACTAGAACTCTTCCACCAAGGAAGAGTTGCATCATAAATCTAGTTATTTCTTCATCTACTAACTCTATAAATTGCAGGATGTTCTCACATTATAGCAAGGCTTTTTGCAAGAAGTTCATGTGTGATTCAAGTGTGAAAACCTTAAGGTACATGAACCAGATTGAAGAACCAGCTCCATAAAGAGTTCTATGTGTCTTTCTTTATTTCTAGTTCAATTTTAGTATGTGTTTTCATATTGTACTTTTCAACTTTATCTAGAAGAAATTGTAATAGGTACTTTGAGTACTCAAGTTAGAGTTAACTTAAAGTTGTCACAACAGTTAGAGGCTGGTTGCCACAACAGGATTAGAGTTAATCCTTAGGTTTATAAAGAGTTTTGTAAATGTTGTTTTTGGCTCAGTGATTTTAGTGGAAGTTTGGGAAAATCCTACTAAGTAGTAGGTCGTGGTTTTTTCACCTTTTGAGCTGGGTTTTTTCCACATAAAATATCTGTGTTCTTTCATTTGTGTATTCAAATTCCGCAACAGTAGTAGTTGGAACACATAGAAGAACCAGGTCCTTCTAATCAGGTTAATCAAAAAGATTAGACACCACAAAAATTACCCCTCCTCTTGTGTGGTATTAAAGTATAGAACATCACTGCCCCTTCAACCCCAGGAGAAGTAACCTCGGGCAAAGCATTTTCACTCGGAGGAACCACTGTATGGGAATCAAACACTCCGGAAACAACAGGCCTATACGATGCCCTCTCCTCGAAGACACGGTCCCGTTCAGCCCCACTAAAAGCTCCATCACTATGCAGGTACAAATCCCATTTTTCACCATCATCCCTCAGCTCGGAGGCCGATGACTCATTCCCGAAAGAGCACATCTTTCCCCCAAGGAGCCGCTCAATACATGCAACGACAATACCAGTGCAAAAGACAAAAGGAAATGCACCATCTGTTACGGGACACAACTCGCCACGTATGCTCGTCATAGGTCGAATAGGTTACCAACCTCCAGACCCAGCCGGGAAGATCGAGAACTTCACCCGGCGTCCATGAAGTTTCTGCAAAAGGGGAGAAAAAAGTTACTCAATAGACTTTCTTTATAAGAAAAACCTGAGATCGCGCCAGGAATTCAATTTATGAGCGTAATTGCAACCCTCGAGAAATGGCATAAGCTCCACAGGGACAATGTCAGCCGTCCGGACCCGGATGAATTGACCGATCCACTCTTGGTTATCACCTTCTTCATCATTAACAACAAAAGGCTTGGATGAACGTTACCTCAAGGTTAACAGGCCCCGGTGACTAAAGGGCCGGTACAACCTGACTAGGTGGCTGAGCATGAATTCAAGCCCGACCTTCTCCATTAAAAACCTCATCATCAACACCACTCACCAAAAAGATGGATGTATCTGTGCAGGGTAACCCGATACTTCAAGCAAAAATCAAGCACGACCCTGTCAAGGGGGCCAAATGTGAATGGATATAGGTACACACTCAAGAATCCATCAGAAAAGTCCATAATGCTCTCACCCGCGGAAAGCGCCTCCAGCTTTATCTCCTTGCTCCTTCCGCAATATCTCCTCACCATCTCCAGATGTTCCTCCCTTATCAAAGACACAGTTTTCGGAGAGAACTCCCGCAGATCGTGAACACTGGGTGTGGAACTATCCCCTCCTTGCCAGGACGACCCCGAAGTAGTTTCCATGGCTATGATAGAATCGACAGACTAAGGCAAAAACGTGCTCCAACGCTTTTGGTGCCTAAAGAGATGAAGGACCCAGTGCCAAGGCAGAGGGATAACTATCCAGAATAATAAGATATCCCAAAGAAACAAAGGCCACCACACATATATACAGGAAATAGCGACGATTTGCCTATCTAGAGTAAGCCCGGGAGGCCAACGACCTCAATACAGATCCCGGAGTGGTGCCCGACCTTGAGGATCTTCACCAAAAAGAAGTTAGGTTTTAGAGAACCTTCAAGCGCCTTCAAATAACTTGAGGCGGTACCCGATCTCGTGGTTTCCCTCTCCAAAAAGAAAAACAAGCACTTCAAGCTCCGCCCACGAGTGCTCGACCGGAGAAAATCGCCTAAATACAAGCAATCCCCTTCCTCAGAAGCCTGCTTACAATACCTCAAAAGGTTATCTACACCAAGCGCAAAATAAAATCTCTGAGCGCCCGAAGTTGACTTTCGCTTCGGTGCTCTATCTCCATGTAACTCGGAGGGCCCGACGACCTTAATCCATCGGACCAATTCAAGCTTGGTCCGAGGTATGACAATGGGCTCGGAAAAGAGCCACTTCAATCAGCAGAAGATCGGAAAGAATGATCGCACCCAAGCTAGATATCAGCTATCAACAACAAAGGAAACATTCGAAAGCCTCGAACCGCACAAAAACATACAATAATAGGGAAAGCATAAAATACGGGAATCAAGAAGGTATCTCTATATTCATGAATATTCATGTACAACGGCCCTCTAGGAGCCCTCTCAAATAATTACAAATTCCTACAGAGGAATTTCCACACAAAAAGAAGAAGCAAAAGGATGTACATATGATGAAAACCTAAGAACTCGATCCACCCGTGAAGGTTCATCTCCGGTAGTAGCATCTCCGAGCGCCGCCTCCTTGAGCCTGCATCTTCAAAGGCAACCCCCTCGAAGCATGTCCTCGTCTAGGCTCCCAGCTTGATCCTGCGGAGTAAGCTCACTGAGAGAGAATATAAAGAAAAAGAGAGGAAGGGGATGCAGAAGATGCAAAAAAAGAGGCATAGCCCGTCGAAGCCGGATGTTGTAGGTTCGGCAGGCCGCGACTTCAACGGCCGGTCGTGCCACTTTATCCCTCGGGAAAGGAAATAAAAAACCCGAAGGATGAAGTGCTACACCAGGCCTGGGTAGGAGATTGAGCAGTGGTGCATAGTCCGAATGACCGTCTACAAAAAGAGAGAATCAATTCCTCGCCTATCATCATCTCGAACCAATGGGGATAGCGGTAACAGAAACAACAACAACATCAGTGACAGAACGGCATATTCATGTTCGACAAAGAGAAGCTCAGGCAAAGGGCCACAACGTGGCCTATCAAAACGAGGCCGAATGACCTTGAGGCCACAAGCTCCAAACATGACGTTCAATGATAGAGGAAGATGATAAGAACAAATGGGAAAACGAGCAGATGAAGGTATTCAGATAGAAAAAAAAATGCCAGAAGCGCTCCAATTTATAGGGGATAATGACACGGTCGTCGAGGCCTTTGGCAGACAAATCAACAAATGTAATTACTGCATCCTTGAAGAACCAAATCGACAACAGTACTTTCACCTTGAAGAGCGGGAAACGATACTGCATTGAGTGATACCGAAAACAAAAGTCTATGAGATATACCGATTATCAAAAAAAGATCGCGCCATAAGTTGAGTCGTCAGTATGATGTCGCCATAAGAAACTCAAGGAGTCAGGTGTCATAATCCTTTCCCATCGCTTCATTTTAAGAAATGCGGAGACTATCTGTATGCGGTGAAATCAGAAGGCCTAATTTCTTGTTATCAAGTCATTTCGGAAGGATTCCTCGAGACCTCAAGGATGTGAAGCTACGACCGAGTCCCCTTCCTCGGGGCATGTCGACGCCTGACTCAAAAAAGTTGAAGGTTGAGGCTAGAGGAAAGGGGAAGTTCCCAAGGCACACGGCCAAGTCTGACAGAGCCGACCTATTCAGATCCTATGCCGAAGCATCCAATCTAGTCGTCCCATCCCCATACTTTACAATTAATATATAAAGGGAATCCACACTACTTTGTAAGGGGCTGATATTGCTCCAACTATTCTACTCAAGTGCTATAATATCTTTCCCTTTGTCTCCTCTTTCTAACTTACTTTCTCTCTTTGGCTTGAGGCCACTTCAGCATTTATCGCTTTCTTACTTTTTCTCCATTTATTGATTGGTATTGGCCATAAAGAGCCTTGTTCAATCATATCTTAACTGTTATCCCATTCCTGACTAGCCTCGATAGATCGAGCTAGAACCAGACGTCGACAAATTATTCTCAAGCTAAATAATACTTATGCTACACAGTATTCTCAAGCTAAATAATACTTTATTTTATGTCTAACATTGTTCTTATTGCTGCATTCGGAAGCCTAAGTTCAGGAACTGGGCTATCTTCTATTTGTTTCAATTTCAACACTAGGTCTTGCATGTTATTTAATTCATTTATCATTTTTGGATCAAATTAGTTCTCGTGTCTATAAACGAAATAACAAATTCATCTATACCATTTTATGGATAAACATTTTGGAGCCCACTATGGGGCTTAGACAACTGCGTAATTGAATTGATCCTTACATCTATTTAACTTGGTTGATTCTTCATTTCATAACAAAAATCGAAAAAAAATCAGCTAATGATGTCAAAATCAAACACAATGTTTAGGCGCAAGAAAATCTGCCTCAATATGAGGATTCTATTAGTGACACTCGCAACGAGGAGGACATAGCAACTCCGGTCCATGGCAGGTGTTATCCCCGGCATGTACGGGGGACAACTCCGAATGACGCCGAGGACGAGTATGTTGCGGAAATAGTAAGGATCTTGAAGGAATAGTAAAAGGACATCACGGGCCATATTTCAAGGATAAACCAGGCCATGATGGAACTGAAGCAGGCATTCTCGAGTGCCTCTTTTAATGCGAATAGAAGAGGCTCCGTTCCTCTCAGCGCTCCCGCAAATCAAACGGTCAAAGGGTTGATAATAACACCCCGAAGGGAGAGGTTGGCTTCAACCGAAGCGACGAGATCAACAGTATATCCGGTAATGACAACGAAAATGATCCCTTCAAAACCAAACTCATGAGATTAATGAAAGAGTGGATGGATTGTCGCACCCTCTTTTTTTCCCCTCCGCGGAGGCGGAGAGGAGTCCGAGTTCTGACGTTCATGGGGGGTAATAACTCATTTCCTTTTGGGATTCGAGCTTTTTGAAGAGTCACCACCTAACGGATTATGGTGCGTTAGGGGACCTAGAGAGATTAACTCTTATACTAGTTTACATTACCAGAGATTTAGGGTAAGGCTCGAAATAACCTTGGGGGGAAGGTTTTAGGCACCCCTCTCGGTCTACAACGGTGGGTCTCGACCGAACTTATACTTATGTGAATTAGTCCTTTTAACAAATAAATAGTTTAAACACGTACTTGCAAATAAAGACATATTTTGGTATTATTAAGAACATGTATGACTTAAGTAATGAAACAAAGGGAATATACTTGAATAAGTGGCACATATATAATGGAATGTAAAATTTATTTAAACAATGCGAATTGGAAAATAAGGGTCCTAGGTTTGTTAGCCTACAGGATCACCCCACACAATGTCCGGTAATCACTCCTCAATGAGGGGCTACACGTGACATTAGAGCGTAGTCATCATATCCATATCTACCCTTTATCCCACCCTTTACCAGTTATTTGGCGACTTTTATTTAATGATCTCTATGCGTGCTGTTACCCGTCCCGTCCTTGTGGTCCTGGAGGGATTTTAGGACCTTTAGATATAGGTGGTTTTAGAAAAACCCCTAAGTTTTTTTTAAAATGATCAAATTCTAGGCGACATGCAAGAACAAATAGGACTTTAACAAGTAATGTAGGAAAAACATTTAAGAGGCCCAGATTTACCTCCATAGATAATACACATAAATAACACATCTCAAACACAAACAAGAGACAATTTATTAGACAGAATCCTAAGAGGGATATCTAAGTGAGTTTCAATACATAGAAAATATGCAACTTCATTGTATAAACTCAATAGCAGGGCCCTAATCAGTTTGCCTACTGATTTTAAACTTGTGAATCTTTAAGCTATAAACACAAGCAAAAATAGTTTTCCCATTTTATGAAGATTCATCACCTAAGGCTTTCGTAGGCATGGGATCATGCATAATAGTTACCATAATCATTAACAGTTCAGAAGTCATTTTACCATAAGAGCATGTTGTTCTAGTTGATACGAATCTGAGAATGCAAAGATAATTACCAGTTTTATTCATAAAACATCACAATGTGTGATTATTTTTATTACCCTTTCATGAATCAGTAATTAACTAGGCGTCTTAAACAAAATGCAGACAAGATCCTAGAACATGGTATCTAATATGCACATGCAAATGGCAGGATTGTTAAAAAAAGAATCCCTAAGGCATGATTTCTAAATTCACACAAGAGTTGCAGAATTATTGAAATATGACTTCTGAATACAACTTTTATGCTAATGCTGTTAATTTTCTAGGAGCAAGATTTCTAAGTGATGGACATAAAACATGGATTAGTAACGGATGAGATGCTGAAATAGTAGACATGAAATCCCAGGAACATGATATCTAGTGCATATTTGTCATGATTTGGATGAGTGTATTGATCCTAAAAACATGGATTCTAATGTAGATATAAATAATGTAAAGCCTATGACATGTTTTCAACCCCAATGATATTAATAGGATTATATAGCTACCCCTCATGTTTCACTAGCCATCCTCAATATTTGTTTACAAATAATTATTATAGACCACTGAATAAATTACTTAAAAAAATAAAAAAAGAAGTTAACTATAGGGAGCCTGAAGTAGGCCCAGGTGTATCCTGAAGATACCAGAGTTTCAATAGCCTGAAATACCAAGTTTATAGCCAGTTTCATGTCCGGGTGTGTCAGAGTTCCCTAAGAACCTCAAGGATCCTGGGCAGTGCTCATACCCAGAATTCATAAATAAAATTGAGTAAGTGCAGTGTGAAAGGGCCAGCACCAGTACATCAGTGTTTAGAGGGATGTCACAAGGATCCCAAGGCAGTCACACACTGGAGGGGCAGAACCTAGGGACTTAAGAGTGGAGTGAGAGTGGATGACATAGTTTTGAAAAGTTTTGATAGGAAACACAGTATTGAAAAGGACTCAATTGAGGTAGTTTTATAAAATAAGAGATTTTATTAGTAGTAAAACAGTTTTTCCAGGAATTGTGTATTCAAATAAACAACAGATCAATCACAGAGTAAACAGAGTCCTAACCACATGATTCATATAAGGGAATTAGGATTTGGGGACACATAATACACATAATAAACATATATTAAATAGAAGTCTTTTGTAATTAAGGAGTAGCAAACAATCCAAGCAATAAGGCATGGATTTCAGAAGTGCTAATTAGAACATAATTATAGAATCAAAAGTGTTTAGGGTGGTTCATGGGATTGGGAGATGACATAGTATATGATTTCACAGCAACAGTGAGGACATAGATGTACTAATCATGATTGGGCATAGCATCAGAATAAGTTAGGGTAACAAATCAGTTTTGCAAAACATGTGCAAACCAGAAACCAACTAACACATTCAAACGTATGCTAACAGAGTAAAGCCAGTATATACTACAAGGAATGGACAAGCTCATATCATGCTGATCACTATTAGAACAACACTAACAATGATCCAAATAGGCTATTTACATATTGAAAGGTCAGATAATAGACCGGTAACTAGTAAACTAAAACAGCAAGAAAACATATAGTGTTTAGGATTTGAATTGAAATCAGAACATACCAGTTAAGGAGAATAGACACAAAATGAAGATCAATTGGGTGCAATAATTAGCCTTGGCTTGCAGCTGGCTAATTCAGTAATAGTAGCAAGTAACAAGAGAGCAGAAAAGCTTTAAGTGTGTGAGGGAGTTGTGAACTAATGTTCGTGCCTAATGAGAGTAGAATAAAG